>CM021101.1:662202477-662245843 GCA_007115665.2 Sequoiadendron giganteum | reverse complement strand
TGCTAGTTTTTTTCTCATCCCCATTGTTCACAACATGCCATTCATTAATTGGTAGTAAAAAAACTCTAAAATAATATTTATGATTCCTATGTCAAAGTATTGTTTGTTGATGACCTTTCTCAATCAATTGCATATTTTAATTATATAGTGAACAAGCACTACCTCATTATTGATGAGGGAAAATAATATTTGAAAAATATTATATTTAAACTAAGTATTTTCTTTTTATGAATTATAATATATTATTATTTATATTTTTAATTTTGTTTATTTATAATTTTATATTTATTTACACAATATATATTTTAATGTATTTAATTCAAACGTTTATTGAAATTATAATATTTATTGTAACTATTTATAATATATATGTATATAGTATATTATTTATAATTATTAATAATATATATGATTTATATATTAATAATAAATATTATATAAAAATATTATAGAGATTAAAAAGTGTATTATTAATATTGTTTATTATAAAATAACACTATTGCAAACATAATATGTATATGGAAAAAAATTGATGGCTAACGGTTTGAGCGGACATCATCTAAGAGTCTGCTCGAACCAACCCAACAAATATTTTTCATCATTATTTTTAAGGGGTTTGATCGAACCCCCATTTGATCAAACGGGTTAAGGGGGTTTCAAGTGAATAGTGGTCACTCGAACTCTCATTTTCCCCCCTTCTCCCCCTCTGGCACCAAATTCCTCCAAGAGGATGAAAATGGAGAAGACTTCACATACCCAACTGGATAATGGTACTCCTCAGAATAAGTTATCCAATGAATATAATTTTAATATGTTTTTGTTTTATTATGTATTTATTTTTTAGTTTAATTAAATATAGGTTTTTCATCATAAATCAACATCTTTGTTCTACACATGTCGAAAAATAGCAGATTATAAAAAAAAATTGAAAAATATCAGTGCACTAGTGTGATATAAGAGGGATTTGTAGCACACAAGTCTCTCTACAAATAATGAAATTATGAAGGAGAATGTAATCTCATACACCAAGAGAGCAAGACTTCAGGATTTCCACCCTTGGTTGAGGAGCTCTCAGCCAAAAGACATCAATGTAGTTTCAGGATGCCAATGTGATGCATTGTCATCTAAAAGACATGTTGGCTTCCTAAGTCGTGAAGAACTCAGGAGCTCAAGCGGGTGAAGTTGAATTCACTTCAAGACTTGAGTCAAAAGTGTGAGAGACCAGATAATCGATAGAAAGCTAGAAACTAAAGGAAAAAACAAAAGAAATTGAAACAAGATTACCTTCATGCATCTGAGTATTTATTCTAAGCTTCACTTCGTAACCTGCACACAAAAGATCAAGGGGAAAAGGTTGGGTCTATATAGGGGTCTACCTCAGTCAGACCCCCATTTTGGTGTTCCCACCTCCACAAACAACCAGATTTGGAAAAGAGTGTAAAGGAAGTAAACAAAGTGTGTGGTGAAAAAAAAGCCCGCTTTGGAGTAGAGCCTACACCATAAAGTAGTAAATGAGCTAGTAAGAATGAGTGATAGGGAGAGAGATAATTACCTATGGGTCAAGGCCCTCTCTCAGAGAACATGGGTGCACTGTTGTGTGCTTTCTTGAGAGCTAGTAGCTACTTAAAAGATTGTAGTTGCTGGAGGGAGCTTAGTCTAACATGGCCTCACCTGTAAAAGTGTTTCTATTCAAGGATAAAGCTTACCCAAGACTAGAGAAAGTAGTGAAAATGCTTCAATTGATGACTTCCAACCCCAAAATGAGAGCCAAAAGGGGTTTTTATGCATGCAAGGGTGACACAAAGATATTACACTCGAGACCTAATCACCAGGACACGTGTTGCTAGGGTCAGTTTTTTAGATTCGCCATTTCAAACTTGAAAAACCACCAAGATATTAACACATCGTGTGGAAGTCCATGTGCTGCATAGGCATCCAAATCCTAGATTTTCAAGAAATGCCTTGTCAGGCTTCTATCCTCTCGCCATGTGTCCACATGGAGTCAAAATCATAAAATTCTGACTCATAGAATTTTTCCATTAATGTTTCTAAGGTGTCACAAATGCTAGGTAAGATGCAAAAATGTGGAGTTGTCCCTAGGTGAAATTCCACGACATTACATTTTGCCCCCACTTTAGTGGGATTTATTTTGGAAAAAATTCAGCCTCACTAAAGTAGAGAAGAAAAATTTCACCTAAACTCTAAATTTTACAAAAATGTGTGCCAAAAAGAGGGACCACAAAGGTCACTGAGGTCAAGCAAACCGATACCAAGGATTCCCCTAGCTTTGAGCTCAACAAACAACAAAACAATGGCTATAAGAGGTCGCTCGAAACTGTGTCATATAAAACTAGAATTTTGAGTCAGTTTTTGAAAAATCAGAAGAAACTACAACAAAGAGAAGAATGATCAAGAAAAATATGATCAAGAGGTGATGATATTCCCCCTTTTGAATTTTCCCCTAGCATGGTGGGGTAAAATAAAGAGAAACCAAGGAGCCAGAAACTCTAAAAAAAGTGGGCCCCGGGGGGCCTATATATACTAAGGTGGACCCCTAGAAGGGTAATTTTCACTATTCACTGTGAGCAAATTGTTGAATTTTGTGAGAGAGAAGTCAACAAAATGTCAAGAAGGAGGGAGTATGAGGCACAAAGGCTAGAGAAACTATGCGAGAACAAAGTCGAGGGTCACGAGGTTGACCAAGTAGGCCTCTAAGCCCCATTTTTCATGCATTTTAGTTTATTTTTTGTACTTTTTCACTCATTGAGGTGCATAGACATCCTAAATCTGTGCTCGTGTCCTTGATACACAATGTCATCCTCAACATGTGTTGGGGTCCCGAATCTACATTGTCATCCTAAGGACGCACTGGCATCCTTCGGGCGACCATGGCAGTCTGGGACACATACACAGCACGTAGACGTCTACATGGCGTGCATATGTCCTTCAACATTTTTTCCTTTTTCTATGATGCTTCTAAGTTAGAATTTTTTAAATTTTTGTAGTACCCAGAGATTCGGGAACATCTTGGAGGGTGAGCATTCTAACTCATTTGCGAGTAGAGGGATCACTTTTCTTAAGATGAGATCACACACCTCGAGCAAGTTGGTCTTTGGCACGTATTCACTATGCCAAAGATGCAATATCATGAGAGGATGCTCACTACTCTGATGGAGTGGTGGGACACACCACATAATCTTTCTAGTTGCCAAGTGGAGAGATAACTATCACTCTCTAGGATGTCTATCAAATCCTCCATCTAGCCATCCGTGGATGGCAGGTGGCCCTTGATGACACCCAATCTATGCAAGAGCATAGTGAGGGAATCCTCTACTACACAGGGAGGATAGACAGTGGTGACAAAAGTGGTCATATCTACACTCACTGGTATGACCAAGCGAGGACCACAACACTATTGCTATGTCGGGTGATGGTTATCACAGTCACCTTTCACATCACCATAGATGGGCGAGGCTTACACCTTCATGGGGGCCTCATCTCTATTATTAGAGAGATGGTAGAGCATCAAACTATTTTTTCCTAGGGGCGCAACATGCTGGCGCACCTGTACTAGGAGCTTGGGTAGTACATGTACTATGAGTACCGTAGCCTCACAATGTGCACACTTTTGCAAGTGTGGGCTTTCTCCCACATCATGTGCACTTGGAAAGTCAATTTTCCCCAGTGATGGTTGTATCAGGTCCCAATGGCCCATTGGTATGATATGACAGGCCAGTGGCATTGAGGATTTACTGTTTTGGAGGCTATAGTTTGACAGTATTTCCATGGGAGAGGTTCATTCGAGATCCTACCGGTATTTTAGGTGGGTTGATGACAACAGGTTCCTGAGGAACCTACAGCAGTACCATTTTTTGGTTGGTCATCATGACTTTGTTATTGTTCCATATTACTGGAGTCGGTTCATGTGGCTGCACAACCATATTCAGACTATACCACCCGAGGTGCCCACATACACCAGGGCACACCGTAGTGTAGTGAGGGTGGGAGATATAGACATCCTCACCTCAGACGATGATGAGCCCAACTATAATCTACCGGCTATGGTGGTGATAGTTAATGTTGGGGTAGTGACAAATTTTACGTGGTGGTGAGAGAGGCATCCAACTGCTCTAGTTTTTTGCAAGGATGCTCTGAGAGGGGACCCTAACCCACAAGAGGACATGCCCCACCAACCTCTATAGGACAGAAGGAGAGGCTGATAGCAAGGTGGTACAGAAGAGGAGGAGGCAACACCTATGAGGACAAGGTGGTGAAGGAGATTAACTCCCCCCACAACTACCCCTGTCTCATCAGTGCTACCAATCACCATTGTCCTAGTAGCAACAACACTAGCATCGCCAGGGTCAGCCATCGATACCGGTGGCGCAAGCCCTAGTGTTGAACCACACTATGATCCCACATGGAAGCTAGGGGATCTAGGTATACATAGTGCATTATTATAATGTTCATGCCTTTTATCTCTTTGTGTATGATTATTTATATATGCCATGTGAGACTGATTCCTATTTATCTCTTTATGGTTGCAGAGGATGCACAGGGATGGATTGGGCTCATAGCTTAATATATTTTAGAGGTGGCCCTTGCCATGTCAATCTATGGAATAGTCCTTGAGGCCTACCATTCAGTTTTAGCAGGGAGGCATGCCCCCACTTTTCATCTATTATCATGTTTGAGGAGTGTGTACAAGGAGCGGGGTGAAAAGTTCATACAAATGATTACAAAAATAATGGTCATGTGAGGACAATGATATCAACTATTAGGGGAGCTACAAATGGTGCTCACTGAGTGAGATGTGGTAGTAATGAGAGTTGATGCCATTGAGGCAACACATGGCACTCTTTAGAGCTGCATCAATTTTCTCAACGCGTAGCTGGTGGTTGTGATCCTGACAGATGTTCAATGGCTACAATAGGAGTTGATCCAGGTGAAGATGGATATATTTTCACTATAGGGGGAGCTAAGAGGGATACGAGTTGGCTTATCTATATCACGATCACACTGATCTCACTCACATACCATCATTCAGCCTCCTCCCAGAGTACCAGAGTGGTCACCAAAGCTAGAGGGCTCCGGGAGCCATGCACCACAAGGATTGGAGTCCCTCTTTTTTATATCATTTTTGTATCTAGATATAGATACACATATATACTTGTAGATATTTTTTATAGACACATATTCAACAACCACTCATTTTTTATAGCAGTGGCCCGATACATGTACATAACATTTGATTCATACATTGGACATATATATATATAGAGGTTTTAGTATGATGGTTTTTCTTATGCTATGGATGTTATTTTCTTATATGGATGTATGCTTATATTCGATGCCAATCATGATTTAATTAAACGTGTTTGGTTACATGTTAATTAAATACTATGATCATCTAATTACTTTAAAATATGTAATGTGATGTGTGGATGCATAGCATAGTCAGACATAGGTATGTATGTTTTTCTTCACACACACAAATGGTCACATCATAAACACAAAAAAAAATATATTGTGAAAATGAGAAAATGTCAATATATGCAGTATTACTACATTTTAGGGAGAACACCACACATGTGACACATTAGGATGCTCCACTTAGTATCAATGAAGATGCATCACATTAACAGACTCCTTTAAAGGTGTTCCATCCATAGATGATAATCCATAGGCACATATACAAAAATCATGATGTAAGGACCTAATCAGTTAGGACTAAACTTCCCTTTCTGATCAGGTGGCACATTTACATTCTACTGATTTTCTTATAGAACCAGGTCTCCTAGCTTAAAGGTCCTAGGAAGAAAACCCTGACTATACTATCTTGATAATGGCTGCTACTAAGATTTAAGATGATCGAGGGCCTGCAAACAATCCTCGTCAAGCATCTCTAGCTGATGCATATGGTTAGTTCGGTAGGTTTCATCGTCAATTAACCCTCTAAGGGAAGTCCACAAAGATGGAATTTCCAACTCCAAAGGAATGATAGCTTCAACACCATACATGAGGTTATAAGGCATCGTTCTCATTGTTGTATGAACGCTCATGCAATAAGCCCACAAAGCATATGTTAATTGAATATGGAAATCCTTACCGTGTTTATTAACCATTTTATGAAGAATGAGTTCAAGTGTTTATTAAAAGCTTTTGCTTGACCATTGGATTATGGATAACACTATAGAAAACCTATGTTGAATATGAAATTTCTCCAAGAACTTCTTTACTTCCTTGTTTTTAAATGGTGTACTATTATCAAAACAAGTGCAATAGGTAGCCCAAATCAAGAAATGATATTGCTCAAGAGGAAGCTATAGACAGTTTCAACATTCATAAATCAGAGTGGAATAGCTTCGACCCATTTTATGAAATATCCATAGCCATAATGATAAAGGTATGTCCCTTGGAAGAAGGAGGTGATATTTTTCCAATAATATCCAACCCCCATTTTGCAAATGGCCAAGGAGAAGTTTATTTTTGTAACTCCTTAGCAGGAGCATTGATAAGATAGCTATGTTGTTGACATTGAAAACTTTTCTTGACAAAATCGAAGGAATCTTGTTCCATTGTTTTCCAATAGTATCCCATGTGTACTAGTTTCCTCAAAAGGGATCTACTGGTGAAATGTCCACCCCCAGAGCCCACATGGGTTTCTTTAAGGGCAAGGGGCATTTCCACTTTAGTGAGACATCTTAGCAACAAGTTGCTATAAGATTTTCGATAAAGAACGTCAGATAAGATGATGTAACATGCTGAAATATTTCATATATGAGTGTGATAATTTTTCATCGCATCGTCGAGAAAGTTTCCAATATTTAATTAATTGTAGATACTAGAGAACCAGTCTCCTGAGTTTGCATGAAATCAAGCTAGAGACTCGAGCTCAAGTTGATCAGAAACCACCGGGGTTCACGTGACATGAACCATAAAGTGATATTCCTTCATATCCTCTTGTGAAGGTACCAAGGAAGCAGCGCTTGCCATGGCATCTACCTATCTATTTTCTCTCCTAGGGACATTTTTTATTGTGAAAGAAGAAAACAGATTAAGCAAGGACAAAGTGAGGTCTTGGTATCAGGAAAATCTACTTTGTTTAGCTTGATAGGTTCCCATAATCTGATTCACAATAAGTTCAGAGTCACCTAATATATGAATATGTTTAATCTTTAATGCAATCGCAACACATAAACTAGCAATAAGGGCTTCGTACTCGACAATATTATTATTACAAGGAAATTCCAATTGAAAGGATAGAGGGACCAGTCTATCTTCAAAGGATATCAGGACCACACCCGCTCTAGAACCATTCTGAAACCTCAATCCATCGACGTACATCTTCCATTCGAGGTCATAGTTAATTGTGAGAATATTCTCATTAAGAAACAGATCCAACCTAGGGAAGGAGTTAGATGAGGGAGCATCTACTAATTGATCGGCAAGTACTTGTCCCTTTATTGATTTTTTATTGACAAATTTTATATCAAACTCAGAAAGAAACATAACCCACTTCGCTAATCTTCCAGCAAGCTCAATGATAGAGAACAAATGTCTCAAAAGGTTTATTTTCACTATGACATGAGTTTTATCATGGAGGAGGTAGTGCCTCAACTTTTATGTAGTGAATAAAAGAGCAAGGCACTGCTTCTCCATGGATGAATAACAAGTTTCATAATTGAAAAGGACACGACTAATGTAGTAGACCACTCTCTCTCTTCCTACATCATCATATTGAGCTAGCAGGGTTGCCAAAGTGTACAGTGATGCAACAAGGTAAAGAAGGAAAGGCCTATCTTGCATAGCCAACATCAATACAAGAGGGTTGTTCAAATAATGTTTGATGGATTCAAAGGCTTTTTGACACTCTTCATCCCATATGAAGCGAACATCCTTTTTTAGTAAGCGAGTGAAAGGAAGGGTATGATCAACCAACTGAGATATGAATCTATGAATCACCTAAATCTTCCCTTGTAAACTTTGCAACTCGGTGATGTTCCTCAGTGGAGGCATGTTAACAATAGCATCAATCCTATTCATGTCAACTTCAATTCCATGATAAGAGATTGTAAACCCAAGAAGCTTGCTAGCATCTATGTCGAAGACATGCTTATGGGGATTGAGTCTCATCTTGTAAATTCAAAGTATTTCGAAGATAAGACGAAGGTTCTTCACATGATCTTGAAAGTTTACAAATTTTTCTAAGATGTCATCAACAAAATATTCTAATATTTTTGAATGAAATCATGGAATATTAGGGTCATTTCTTGTTGGTAAGTTTCTCCTATGTTCTTTAAACCAAAGGGCATGACCACATAGAAAAAGGTACCCCAAGGGGTAGTGAAGGCTATCTTGTACTAATCATCTAGGTTAATACAGATCTAATTATAACTCGAGAATCCATCCATAAAAGATAACACATGGTCTGCACTCAAGAACACAATCATGTCTATATAAGGTAACAAAAAATCATCCTTAAGAGAAGCCTTATTAAGGTCTCGAAATTCAATACATATATGAATACAATTGTTAGGTTTGCTAACAGTGATGATGTTTGAAATCCAAAGAGAATAGTCAATAGGATGGATAAATCCTTCTTTCAACAACTTTTTGATCTTAGTCTTGACCACCAAAGCTACCCTAGGATTGATCTTTCAAATTTTCTTCTTAATAGGATTGGCATCAGGATATAGAACAATATTATGGACCACTATGGATTCATCGATACTGGGAATATCCTCATACGTCCAAGTGCAGATATCAGAGTGAGAACACAAGACAACAAAGTGTTTATCTACTTCCTTAGGAAAGAGACACTTCGCAATCTTGATTACCTTTTCTGAAGATTTAGAATCCATGAGGACTTCGATAGTATCTGCTTTAAGGAGAGGGCTACGATCCTTCAATGAGATATCTAAAAATGATTGCTAATGTTAGATAAAGGGTCTTCCTCATTGATGCTTAGAACACATTCTCCAAAGTATGCTTGTTCATACAAGTGATACGAAAATCATTTCTTATGATGATAAGGAAAAAACAAAGAGTAAGTGCTTAGAAATTCCTCTAATGCTTCATCTGAAGAGAAGACATCCATAGGAACCTTCTCAGCTTCTCCTCTTTCTTCTATCAACTCAGGATGGACCAAGCTTAGTGGTTCGGCCGAAATCATATTAACACTCCACCAAGGTTTTTGTCTAGACTGCTAATAGAGCATCCCAAACCTAGGTAGCGTTGTTATTTCTTAAACTAGATAGGGACTTGTATTCCTTGCTTGATATGTCATAGGCCTTTCTTCCCATAGCCATACCAAGAAGTGAGTTCGTAACCAAATCCATAAAGAGTTTGTAGGACTTCAGGCGGGGGCGGCTCCACATAGAGTGTCTCATTCCACCAATGGATGTCGAAAGTTTCTATAGGAGTGGTCCCACTTCCTTTACTTGGTTCATAAACATTAACCTCCTTTATGGGAGTGGGGTTACTCTCCCAGGGAGGAGTGGTCTACTAGATAGGATAACACTTATCTTCCTCAATGGGAGGGTCACTCACCCTCATGTTAGAAGAACCCAAAAATTCAATACTAGAGGGGTCTGACTTATACTCTACTATGAAGAACTCAGAGAAGTTCAAGGAACCCCAATAATCACCCAAAAGAGCATTCAATTAAGGAAATGAAGGAGAAGATGGGGGAGACTTTCAATTTTCTGCTTTAGGCAGTTCACCCTGGTTGATACTCGCTTGAGGAATGAATTCCATAGAGGGTATCGATGAAGAACATGCCATAGCATCAATGATTAAGGAGGGAATACAATTCTTGAGAGTGGATGCAGCTGAATTACAACTAGCAGCAGCTAGAAAATAAAGGTGCACAGCCTCAGGATCTTCTTTAACCGCAACCACCTGATTATTAGCAACAAAATTTAAGGAATGATGTAGGATAAAAGTTACTATGCCCATAGCATGAATCAAATGTACCTAAAATAATATTGTATGGTAATGGGTCAGGCATCACATATACCAACATAGGAAAGGTAGCAAGCCCTAGCTGCAAAGGTAGTATTATCATACCCAGAAGTTGGTGGAAAACGTTATTGAACCCACAAATATACAAGGAAGAAGATACTAAAGAAGAGGAATCAACTTTAATTTTAGGCAATAGGTCCATACCACAAACATTGAGAGTTGAACCAGTGTTAATGAGGGTACGCCTAATACCAATGTTGTTAACATTAACTATAATCAGATCAAAGGTTCCACTTGTTTCTACACATCCGGAGGCGGGAGTTCTTGTGGGTGGAATGTAATAATCGGTGAATCCACTCGAATATGTGCCATCAATGCACCAATGTCTATAGGCCTAGCAGAGGCAAGAAAGAGGATCTTTTATAAGGCTTCCTACAACATCTCTTGATAAACCACAGTTGTCTAAAGCAAATCCCAAAGTGAGATCTTATCCAGAGTAACACAAAGTTTCTCAACAAGATTGTAATCACCTGGTGGTTTGATTGTGAGTTTAGGAGCTGAAGGAAGGTTAGGTTGAGACAATGGTAAATAAGTACGAGTTTGAATTGGTTGTGAGATAGGAACAACAACTTGTTCTAGGTTTTGTTTTTTTCTCCTTGTATTATACGTATGCTCGACAACATTATAAGAAGTAGAGTTAGTAGCTTTTGTGAATCTTGAATATAAATCTGATGGATTTCTATGAAATAAAATCCCATACATGGAATAGTCCTCTCTAGGGAATGGCTTAGTCGGGGTCACATAAATGATGGGTTTTTTAGGGCTTGGAGGAGCCACATAAACTACAACCATATTTACCGACTCCTCAGCTAGTGAGGAAGGAGTTTTCTTAGAAGATTTACAGATAGGGGAGAGTGCTTCTAGGATATCATCTAGAGCATCTTCCAAGATATCAAAATATTATTTAGAGAAAGAATCATTATAACTATACAAAATTATAAAAATGAATCTGATGATTCACGTTGGGTTCACCAAAATGTGATATAAGAGGGATTCACTGCACACAGGTCTCTTTATTCTCAAGATATCACTAGGGAATGTACTGCCCTCATACACTTCAACTCGAACAAATCGATGAAACTATGAAGGAGATTGGAAATGTAATCTCAAACCTCGAGAGAGCAAGGCTTCAAGATTTCCACCCCTGGCTGAGGAGCTCTCGACCAAAAGATGTTAGTGCAGTTTCAAGATGCTAGCATGGTGTGCTATCATCTAAAACACGCGCTAGCATCCTAAGCCATGAAGAACTTAGGAGCTCAAGTAGGTGAAGTTGAATCTCCCTTCCAAACTTAGATCAAAAGCGTGAGAGACCAGATAATCGACAGAAAGCTAGAAACTAAAGGAAAACACAAGATTACCTCCATTCCTTCGAGTCTTTATTCCAAGCTTCACTTCATAACTTGCACATAAAAGATCAAGGGGAAAAGGTTGGGGCTATATAGGGGTCTACCTTAGTCAGACCCCCGTTTTGGTGTTCCCACCTCCAAGGACAACCAAGTTTGGAAAAGAGTGTAAAGAAAGTAAACAAAGTGCATGGTGAAAGAAAAACTTGCTTCAAAGTACATCCCACACCACAAAGTAGTAAATGATCTAGTAAGAAAGAGTAATAGGCAGAGAGAGAGTTACCCATGGGTCAAGGTCCTCTTTTAGAGCACACAAGTGCACTGCTATGTGCTTGCTTGAGAGCTAGTAGCTTCTTGAGAGTTGGTAGCTTCTTGAGAGCTGGTAGTTGCTTGAGAGCTGGTAGCTTTTTGAGAACTTGTAGCTGCTTGAGGGACCTTAGTCTAGCATGGATTCGCCTATAAAAGTGTTAATATTCAAAGATAGAGCTTACCCAAGACTAGAGAAAGTAGTGACAATGCTTCAATTGATGACTTCCAACCTCGAAATAAGAGCCAAAAGGGGTTTTTATGCATGTAAGGGAAACACAAAGAAGTTACACTCGATACCTAGCCACTAGGACATGTGTCGCTAGGGTTAGGTTTCTAGATTCATCATTTCAAACTCAAAAAAATTCTAGGACGTTAGCGCATCACGCGGACATCTGCACGCCGTGCAAGCGTCCAGTGCCTAGATTTTTGGGAAACACCTTGTGATTCTTCAGTCATCTTTCCATGTGTCCACATGGAGTCAGAACCATGAAATTATGACTCATGGGATTTTAGCATTAATGTTTTTAAGGTGTCATAAATGCTAGGCAAGATGTGAAAAAGTGGGATTTCCCTTAGGTGCAATTCTATGACATTGCAACTAGATATTGAAGTCCTTGATCCAATAAAAAGAAAAAAATGAATTTTGATATAGACAAAAAAAAAGTTATGTTGTATACATTCCACCTATGTCTGAATTGTGATTGGTTTGACTTTGAAACTTGATTAAGAAAAAATATTCAATAAAAAACTATGAAACCAATTAGAAGCACTAGATATCATAGTTACAAATCTAAATTCAAAACAAATAGAATTTAATCCTTCATGGAAGAAAAATTATGTTGTATACGGTGAGCGTCACTCCTTAAAAATGGTGTTTACTGAATAAAACTAGTTTTCGAAGGAGATGGAAAAAGAGGTGCAATATGATTCCAAATTTTTTGAAAAAATAATATTTAGAATCTACAAACAAAATTTTGCAAATCACTAGTTTACATCATCTTCAAATTCCTCAAGATTTAGCTGCTATAGGTGTCTGAAAGTGAAGATTTACTTAGAAAAAATTAGTTCAATGTCTAGTTTAGCCAAAAATTGTAAACCAGTATTGTGGGATCACCCCAATGTATGCCCCCACTTTAAATAAATTTCTAAACACCATGATGTGAGCAATTACTTTAAAGTAGAAAATGATAAATGCTAACAATAACAAGGACATGAGAGCTTATTCAGAAAGCCCTATGCCAAGTCATATGTTTCCAAATGAAGCTACATCATGAAAAGGGGAGGGGTTACCCCTAAAATGAAACTCCAAATACATGAGGGATCCATGGTTTTTGGGTCAGTATGTCTTTGCTACAATGTTTTTAGACAACTCAAAATTGCCATCATTCCCAAAATACTCATGGAACAGGAAGAATGACACAAAGAGAGAGAAAACAAAGAATTTTCTTTTGGGTCAAAATGGAAGAGATCTAAATGTCTCGATGCCTTGCGTCATCCCCAAAAGTAAAAAAAAAGACAAAGGAAAAGTGACATAGAGTGAAATTTTTCTTCATTTCATAGAATACCCATAAATCAGGTAAAACCACCTATACTAGGACTAAATCACCCAGAGGGGTGTATGAGTCCCAAATTAGGGTCTTGACACTAAAACAAATTATGAGTGACTGTTAGGTTTTTTGGTTTGAATGATGTTTGGACTATGTGCAATTATAAATTTCAAATGAAATTCAATGTTTCAAGAGGAAAAAATGCAACCTATATGCACTTTCACTAATGCAAGATTTAGAAATGCTAGATGAAAATTAACTAATGCAAAACATAATGCAAAATTATTGCAATCTAGATCTAGGACTATGATGCACTCCAAATCATAAAATGAGGTGTTCTAAACATTGGGTTTTCCAAAATGAAACATATAAAAATCTCGCTCTATATAATTAGAGTCCTCCTTTGACCTTTGACAATGTTGTGACTAGGTCTGGTAATTGATAGAATAATTTGTTATCGAGACACTGTTGTAACCGAGGTGGAATCTAACAAAAAAATAAAAAATATCATCTATAAGAATTCTAAAATCTTAAATCTATACTTCAACAATCAACAAGTGTGCAAACTTTAGTTTCTCTAGGGTACTTTTCTAAGGGTCCTAGACACTTTATTCCATTTTTGGGACACTTCGCAAAGAAATGGGACACTTTGTGAAAAAGTGGGACACTTCATGAAAAACTGGGACACTTTGCAAAAAAAGGGACACTTTTTGAAAAGAAAGGATGCTTTGAAATTTTTTCTTCCAAGGTCCTAAATGTATCTATAAATGCATGAAACATAAAATAAATGCATAAAAATGAAGCTAAGGTAGAGACGAATCCACTTACCAGATGTTGTAGGTCACCTCGCACTACCTTCTCATCTAGAATCTCAAGTCTCAGAGGCATGTATGCTCGTAGACTCAGCATTGTCACTTGCTCTCTACTAAAATAATACTACAAGAAGGTAGAAGAAAAAATAATTACAAATTACTTCACTTTTTACTTTTATATATGTTCAAATTAGGTCATTTTCATATTAGGGCTAAAAGTGCTTTTTAATTCAAACTAGCATAGCGGGGGCTAGAGAGCTCCATTTTCAACACTGTTTGTTTTATTGGAATCATGATTCCACTCCTATCATCATCACATGTATATCACTATGTGGTATGGTACTTGGAAATACCCTATGATATGAACTATGCAATTCGATGTAGTTAGACTACTACCTAGATTCCACCTCCATAGAGCAAGTGGAATCAAGGGGGGCATTCATCTACCCTCGAATTTAATTTCTTGAAAAAGTTAGATAAGAGGATTTTTGAACAAATAATGAATTGGTTTTGTAGGATGCAATTATTAACATTATAGTTTTGCAATAGTGGGGGATTCATTCTCCAATAATTTCAAATGAATCCATATGAGTATCCTTTTATGAAATAAGGTTTATTGTTCAAATTCCTTTAGCTTGCATATGCACATAGAGTCATATGGGTGCTATAGTGGGAGCTAAATGTAGTGTAGAAAATTGTACTCCCTTCTTAGATCTATGGTACAATTTCACACTCAGTTAGGACCTATTTTAGTACCCTTTAAATCATCATTAATAGGCCCCTAATACCCTTTATTTCAGATCCCAAGGCTTATTTCGATTGAAATCCTAGACAAATCAACAAAGGATTTCAATTTTCTAACACCTTGACATTTCCTCACCTTGGAAAACTAGGTTGGGACTCATATGCTACCTTGGGCATATGAGTCCCCCTAAGTGGGACCCATACACCACAAGGGGCATATGAGTCCCATGTGGCCCCTTTTTAGGGTTTGAGCAAGAAATTATGGTTTCTAATTCAATTTTTTTGGCTAATGTTGACATTTGGGATCTAATAAATGGTAAATTAGATAAAGTTCCTATATAAAAAAGGTTTCAAATCATTATTTTCACCTAGAGAAATTGATTCAAGATTTAAGCATTCATAATATCAACTTGATAACTCAAGCATACTTTCACAAGAGCATTCAAGAGAAAGGAGCACATAAAGTTGAAGTCTTGGAGCAACATTACAATATTTTTGTAGGTCTTTAAGATCACTTTTATTCAAGATATAGCATTGTCAGGGATTGATGATGGTTTCCTATGGAGAATCATGATGAATTCTAGGTTGGGGAGATATAACTAGCCATTGAGCCAAGCCTAATGACTTATTTCCTATGTGATTCCATCCTCCATTATCACTTTACTTTCTACCTAAGGGAAGGTTCATCCATCATTATGGCTTATTCTAGGGGGATTAGAGCTCTCCCAAAGTGATTCATCATCTTTATGTTTCATTCATGCATCTTATTCTAGCACATTAGAATAGGGTTTCATCACACTTTAGATCTCCTAATATTAGATGTACTTAAGATTATGCCTTGCACTCATATTTAATTTGAAGATCTATTATTTTTGTCAAGGTTTAACTACCAAACTAGGGTTTTAACCAAGGAAAACCCCCCATAACAAAATCAATACAATATTCTATTTTGCAAGTCCTTTTAGCAGGTTCAGATCCATAAACAAAATTTAGAAGGAAGAGTAGAGTTAGGAGAATAGATTCAGATCTTAACTTTCTAAAAAAGTAGAATGAGACTGATACACCACTTGTGGTGTATGAGTCCTGGTATAGAACTTTTCCAAAATTTTGGAGAATTAAGACATATCATTGTGGAATTCTAGTTTCTTCCTAGAAACCCTAAACTGGGACTAAATCGTTCAGTCTGGTGTATCAGTCCTAGTATTCTTTAAAAGTTATATTTTTAGGATTTTAGACCTTGTTCCAAGCATCTTCAATTTTCTAGGTGCCCCTCTGTCCTTTCTCAATTCATTATTTTGATTTTTAGTTTCATATATTGAGTTGAATAGTTAGGTTTTGCATATCATTTAAATTTATTGTCTTTCTAAGCCTTTTCTTGGTGGTGAACCCCCTTTTAGTCTTTAATGACAACCCTAAGAAACCTTATTGCAGATCTCTTTCCCTCATTTCCATCCCTAGATTGAGATCTCTAAGGTGAACTTGACCTTTAGGACACCTCATTTTCTTATTTGGAGTGCATCATAGTCGTGGATTAATCTTGCAATAAATTTTCATTTGGTTTTGCATTAGTTAATTCATCTAGGGTTTCTAAACTTTTCATTAGTGATAGTGCATATAGTTGCATTTTTTCCTCTTGCGTCATTGAATTTTACTTAAAATTTGTAATTGCACATAGTGTAAACATCATTCAAACCATAAAACCTAACATTCACTCAAAATTTTCTAAAATTAGTGCAAAAACCCTCATCTAGGACTCATATGCCCCTCTGGGTGATTTAGTCCCAGTACAAGTGGTTTTACCTAATTTTTGGGTATTCATTGTGGATTGTTTCACAACATTTGAACCCTTAAAAAACCTTGATTGGGAATCATACACCCCTCTGGCGATTTAGTCCCATGTTAGATTTGAAACTGCATTTTCCAACATTAAAAACTTTGTTTCTATGTTTTAGTTTACTATTATTACATTTCTATTTCATTCATTTCCTTGTATCTAGCTTAAATTCATTTGAATTGGAATTAAAGAATATCATTTATCTTGTGTTCATTGTATTTATCTTAGATTCCTTGATTGTCCCTTGCATGATCTTTACAACTTGGTGTCCTATTGTTTATACTATAGTGAGATGTAGTTCGAGACTCATGTCATCCCGTGATAGTGCAATCATCATGGATCTTGGGTTATCTAGCTCTTTCACTACTAGTGTTGACACTAGTTCACTAAGTATGGACCATACCCTTAACAACTCTTTTCCTTCAAGTAGTCTGACAAGTGTTTATACAATGGTTAGTAGTATTCCATAAGAAAACATAATCCAAATCCATGAAGAATTAGTAAACCTACATAATCGACTAAGTACTAAAAAAATTTCAACCATTGCTATTCCTACCATAGATAACATACATCATATGATTGAAAGTGAAGAAGGAGTTGAACATTTCCATAACCTAGCTAAGATTTTTGGAAAACTTCTTACCTCAACAGCTAGTTTTGATTTACCTTCCAACAATTTCCAAAGTCAAGGAGGAACTCAAATTCCTCCTCCCACAACCATTTCCTCTATTCCTACCTATACCAATCTTCAAGTTACAACAACGATGCAGCCTACTAGTAATGTGATTCCTACCTTGGGTATTTTCGCTAGCAATCCTAGTACCTTTGTGGCATCACACATCATATCTCTTACCACTTTACCTCCCATAAGCATTCCATTCACTTCCCCCTCAAATGCATAAATACCTCCACCATATTCACCTCCATCTCAAAATACAACCAATGATGCCATCCTTACCCAACTTTTGCAAAAAAAATCATCCCTTCAAAAGAAAATTTCCATTGTAAACCAAACTCAAAATGGCCAACCTACATACTATGTCAAAATCAATCCCTTATCCTTGGAGATAATGAGAACACCAAAACACCAAGGTATAGAGATTATTGGATTTGAGAAATATGGGGGAAAAGGAGATCCCTCTAACCATGTTTCTTCTTATACTGCCTTATGTAGTTATTTTGTCCTTGAGGATAAGCTCTTAGCTAAGCTTTTCCCTAGATCCTTGAAATATACCTCCTTATAATTTTTTTCTTCATTACCAAAAAACTCAATTCATTCATTCAATGAACTTGTTGAGTCCTTTATAAACCATTTCCAAGTGTACATGACTCCTAAGATGACATTAGTTGATTTGATGAGATGTAAGAAAAAGGATGATGAAAAAGTTACTGACTTAATTTCATGCTACCAATCACTTTATTCCAAAATCAACGTAAATATTCTTGATCCTCACCTTCAGAAAATGTTCATTAAGAAATTATAAACTAAGATACAAGATAAGCTTGGCATGATGAAGCTTCCTTCCTTTGTAAACTTGTGTACTAGCCTTCGTGATTATCAAAACTCAGTTAGTAGTCATGAAACAAAACACACCTCTAGCCATCCTAAGAAGTCTGAATCCAAAAACCAACAAAATTATCAACCTTCTATAAAATAGAATAAAGGCTTCCTTCAAATAAACCCCCCTTAACCAAAATAACATGTCGATACCCAAGTGGCTGTTATAAGGAAGATAACTCCTTTCACATTTGGGGATCTAGATAGAGAATTTACTCCCTTACCCGGTACCCTCCATAGCACAATGTACAACTTCTAGAACACAAAATTCTCAGCTTACCTCTTGTTAAAACTCCTAATCCTAATAAGCCTTTACCTCTAAACTTAGATAGAATTATTTTGGCCATTATCACCAACAAAATGGACATGATATGAAAAATTGTAAGTGTCTTAAACATCTTATGCAAGACCTCATTGATTTTTGTCATCTTCGAATTGGAGGTTTTTAATGATCAATGAAATAAGTCAGTTTCCCCTCCCAACTAGAACTTGCAAATATTTACCAATTATGTGCCTAACCATAATATTTCATTTTTCAAAGCTAGTGAAACTAAGAATAATGATGTGATGAATGTTGACACGGATGATGACAACATGGATACTATTGAACAAGGTCCCATGGATACAGACAAAAAATATCCTATAGATAACATGATTAGATTGAAATCTCACCTCATAAGGGTCAAACTAAAAAGCCTCTTGACATTGCTTTCTCATCTAATTATATCATTATAAATGCACCTAATGGTCCTCTTTACATAGCTGACCAAATCAATTGCAATCCCACTAATGGGATATTAACTAATACCATCGATGGAGAGAATGTGATCACTAAAAAATTCTTACTTGTGCATGAGCTCTATCAAGAAACATATGATCAACTGAAATCATGGATACAAACGCATAATGGTTTTGCTTGCCCTATGATGGGATCGATCACCCTTCCTTTAAAAATAAGACTGAAATAATTAGATGTCTCATTCTCCATCATATCGACGTTGGATCAATTATGTGTGAAGCTTGGTTATCCATGGCTACGCTCCATGGAAGTCATCTCGTCGATCATGCATAAATGCTTAATGTTTCCCTTTGACAATGAGATCTTTACTATGCACCATAGTGGCTTTAATCTCGTGTCTTCCCATGCAAATTTATCCTTGTATTTATTTTGACCCAAGCCTATGGAACCTATCAAACCTCGTGAGGACTTATTTTTCAAATTCTTTCAAAAATTTAAAGTGAAATGCATAGAAAAGCTATCCCTTAAAAAAATTACCTCAAACTATGATTGAGCCTCCTATGCTTGACGAAACCATGATTAAGCCTAAAGACATTCCAAATAACTAAGACCTACCTAACACAAATCTTGTGCCTATCTCCTATAAAAGACCACGAGATAAGGAAAACAATCTCATCCCAACTCCTAAGATAAAACAAGTTTACAAAGCTAAAAAGAAAGTGGTTGAACAACCTTCTATGGTTTCTTTTGTTCCTCCTCTAAGGGAAGAAAATAAACATATGGTTGCTAAAACTGCTCCTACACAAACACAACTTGAAAATCCTACTAAAATAAAAACAAATGCTAGATAGTTTAGGCATATATTTCGTGCTCTTTCTCAAAGATTAAACGAAGGAAAGAATAAAGAAAATAAAAATCCAAAATTGACAAAAGAAATACACAATGAGTCTCCCTCTTTGCTACAACAAAAATATCTTATATCACAATCACAACAACAACTAAATCCTTCGTTGGACATTATCATTTGATCTCCTATTGTGATTAAATTGGATGATGATGATCTGCTAGAATTGACGAAGAAGTGCATAATGAATTGAATACATTTTTTTCCTCTTCCATCAGCTTAAATGATAATTCTCCTAGGAAGAGTGTTGAACTTGGTGATGATCTTAGTTCAACACTTTCCATTGTCCCTTTGGCTAGTTTTCCACCTTTCATATACAATGAAAAATATTTGGATGTAGATGACCTACTAATAGGTTGACTCGCATGTTTCTTACTATTCTTTTGTATTATTTTCTTTTTCATGTTATGTATGTGACAATTGCTCAAGGAGGAGCCAAAATAAAGAAGAGCTATATTTAGAGTGAGATGCAAGATACTTGGAAAAGTGTGTAAGGTCATTGTAGATTCAGGTTCAATAGACAACATCATCTCAGAAGAGGTAGTAAAGAAGTTAAAATTGGAGAAGGTACCCCACACAAACCCCTACAAAGTAACATGGTTGAACAAAGGGCAGAGTGTTCTTGTTAATGAGCAAGTAACGGTGGATTTTTCCATTGGAGGGTACAAGGATAAGCTAATTTGTGATGTATTACCCATGGATGCATGCCATCTACTATTGGGAAGACCATGGCAGTATGATAGAAGTGCCATGTATGATGGGAAGGAGAATACTATTTCTTTTAAAAAGGATGGGAAGACATTTAAGTTGTAGTCACTGTCAGAAGAAGAAGGACAGTCAAAGACACGAAGTGTCCTGTTAAGTAGTGGAAAAGAGTTCCTTAACAACCTACATCAAGGGGGTGAAGGATATGTGATCATGTTGCAGTCCAAGGGAGAAGACAAGACTAAAAAAATAGTCATACCCAAAGTAGTCTAGAAATTGCTTGAGAAGTATAAGGACATAGTGAGTGATGGTGCACCTACAACTTTACCTCCTAAAAGGGCCATTAGTCATCAGATTAACTTCATACTTGGAGCATCATTGCCTAACAAAGCAACTTATAAGCTTACACCAAATCAAAATCTAGAGGTAGCTAGACAAGTGCAGGAGTTATTGGATCAAGGCTTGATTAGGAAGAGCATCAGCCCATGTGCAGTGCCAGTGATCTTAGCAACTAAGAAAGGAGGCAAGTGGAGATTATGCACTGACTCTAGAGCAATAAATAGAATCAAAATCAGGTATAGGTTCCCTATTCCTTGGATTGAAGACTTGATGGATTGTCTTGGAGAAGCTCAGTATTTCACCAAGTTGGATCTTAAGAGTGGATACCATCAGATCAGAATCAAGGATGGAGATGAGTGGAAGACAACATTTAAGACAACATATGGGTTGTATGAGTGGAGATTTATGCCATTTGGCCTCTCTAATTCACCTAGCACATTCATGAGGCTCATGAATGAAGTGCTCAAGGACTTTACAGGGTTATTTGTGGTGGTATATCTTGATGATATACTCATCTTTAGCAAGACAGAAGAAGAACACCTAAAGCATGTGGAGTTGGTTCTTAGAAGATTGCAAGAGGAGAAGTTAGCCATCAATGTAGAGAAGTGTGAGTTTTTCAAACAAGAACTTGTATATTTGTGTTTTGTAGTATCCCAAGGATCATTGAAAATGGATCCACGCAAGGTGGAAGCTATCCTAAACTGGCCTACACCAACCATAGGGACTGAGGTAAGAAGTTTCCATGGATTGGCTCAATTTTATAGGAAATTCATAAGAAACTTTAGTGGCATATGTGCACTAGTTCTAGAGACAATCAAGGGTGGTTTGAAAACTAAGTTTGTGTGGAATCAAGAAGCTGAGAAAGGTTTTGAGAAACTAAAACAAGAAGTGGCAACTCAACCTATTCTCTTATTACCAAGTTTTGACAATTTTTTTACTATGGAGTGTGATGCTAGTGGAGTTGCAGTAGGAGGAGTGCTTAGTCAAGAAGGTAGGCCCATAGCTTTCTTCAGTGAAAATATCAATGAAGCTAAGAAGAAGTATTCTACCTATGATCTAGAACTTTATGCTTTGGTTCAGTCACTTAGGAAGTGGAGGAATTACCTTCTACCCAAGGAGTTTATGGTCTTTACAGACAATCAGGCACTTAGCTACATCAACACCCAAGAGAAGTTGAGCAATAGACACTTGAAATGGATGGAGTACATCCAAGATTTTAATTTCACCATCAAGCACAAGAAGGGACAATTGAATAAGGTAGAAGATGCACTGAGTAGAATATTAATGACAATGCAAGAGATACAGATCAAGAGCATTGGAATAGAGAGCTTCAAGGATCTCTATGGGGAGCATGAATATTTCTCAGAGGCCTACAAGGTATGTTCTGACTTTGAGAATCATTTTCATAGCCAATACTTAGAGTATACTTTGCAAAGTGGATTGTTGTTTAAGGGGAATTAGTTATGTGTTCCAAAAGGGTCAATGAGAGAAAACCTCATTCAGGAAAAGCATAATGGAAGTTTTAGTGGATATTTTGGCATCAACAAGACATTAGAACTAGTGCAAAGGTTCTACTATTGGACTAAGTTGTCAAGAGATGTCAAGAGGTATGTGGAACAATGTGTTGTGTGTGTGAAAGCTAAGGGAGGAGCTAGTAATGCTGGCCTATATCAACCCCTACCCATTCCTAATAGACCATGGGAGTGTGTTAGCATGGATTTTGTGGTAGGACTCCCTAAGACCAAGACTGGATTTGATAGTGTGTATGTGGTGGTAGACAGATTCAGCAAGATCAGTTAATTTATTCCTTGCAAAACCACTCATGATGCTAGCTATACAACTTACCTTTTCTTTAATGAAATTGTAAGGATCCATGGATTGCCTTTAAGCATTGTTTCAGACAGGGATGTGAAATTCATGAGTCACTTTTGGAAGACTCTATGGATTAGATTAGGTACCAACCTATCTTTTGGATCAACTTACCATCCTTAGAATGATGGTCAAATAGAGGTGGTTAATAGGGTGCTAGGTAACCTACTAAGGTGCCTAACCAAAAGAGTATGGATAGACATGGGACATGGTTATCTCATAGGATGAGTATGCCTACAATGATAATGTGAACCGGACCACAGGGAAGAGTCCTTTTGAAATTTTGTATGGAATGGAACCAAGAGGTATATGTGAGCTCGGGGATCTAGGAGCTATGGAGAATAGGAGTGGACATGCAGAAGACTTCACTCAAACCATGAAAGAGATTCAGGAGCAAGTAAAGAGGATAGTTACCGAGGCTACACAAAAGTTGAAAGACAAGGTAGATATGTCAAGAATGGATTTGAAATTTGCAATAGGAGACTATGTCATGGTCCACCTTAACAAATCAAGGTTGCAGAAGGGAATATCAACCAAATTGCAGATGAAAAGAGTGGGACCATGCAAGGTATTAGCCAAGTATGGGAAGAATGCATACAAGGTGAAGTTACCTACAAATTTGGGAATTTCACCAGTTTTCAATGTAGCTGATTTGATCAGATACAAAGGATCAGTCAATGACATGGATCAGACCAATAGGGATATCTTCAAGGATGTAAGCAACATACCCTTACATGTTCAAGACAAGCTTCAGGAAGAAAGGATCTTGGATTCAAGGGTGAGGAAATCTACAAGGCACAAAGTGTACATGGAGCATCTTATCAAGGGGAAGAACAAACATGAATCTGAGGCTACATGGGTGGATGAAGCTTAGTTCAAGAGGTAGGGTATTGAACCATCTCTAATCTCTCCTCACATTCCTTAAAGTCTATGCAGAGGGTGAGAATGGTGCAGGAGCACCCCAAAGTGCATCTAGGAGGGTTAACCAGAAGGTCAAGAATTAACAACTTGTTTTAGATCACATGAAGCAAACTCTTTCTAATTCTTGTAATTGTGCCTTAGAGGAATTTGAGAACTTGTTTAATGTTCATAAAGGTCATGTTGACCAATTGCTAGATTGGGGTTTGGCTACAAAGATGATTTATGACCTTGTAGACCTCCCTAGGTGATAGTTTTCTTTAAAATTTTGAAAATAAGGCCTATGGAAAGCCACAAGTGGCCATGGAATAGTTATGCCTGAGCTTAACTGAATTGGAGAGCCCATTTATGGTGTGCTTCAACCTATGAGAAAGGTTGGAAGCTTTTGTAAAAGTGAAGGTTCATGAATACTAGTGTGGACAGTGAGAAGAATATGTAAAATTATGTGTTTGCTTTGATTTTGTGTGATTAGGAGCAATCATGGCTCTGTAGTTTGTTGTAGTTTGTAGTATAGCTATGTGCTAAGCTTTGTATGGTGGTATTTAGTTTGTGTGATCAGTTTTCAGGCATTGTTTTTGAAGTTAATTTGGTTCTTTTGGTTTACTATTCTGACTGCCAGACAGTAGTTGATGGAGTCTTAGTTACATTCCCACTGTACCTTGTGTATGGGCCCTTGGGAACTATGACCAAGCTCCATGTCTGTATATAGAGTAGGGTTAGGAGTGGTCAGGAGTCATGGAAACATGAAGAAAGTCCTCTCTTAGGTGAGCTTGACAGTGCTTGGCTAGGAAAGATAGGAAGTGCTAAGCACTTGGTTTGCAGGGGGTGACCTTTCCCTAATAAATCACATGGTGGAAAGGTAGATAGAAGCCTTGCAAAGGCTTGGTATGAAAGAGGAGACTTCACTAGTCCCTGTGAGGTTAGGAAATGGCCTAAAAGAGGCCTAAATTGCAAAATGGAAGGTTATGACTGTGTACGGTCAAGTGAAGATGAAGACCTCCAGAATCTGTGAGGGATGGGCATAAGGACCAAGAAACCAAAGAAAAACTTTTGTGCTCTTTGGAGAATTTAGGAGAGTTAACCTATTCCCTCGGAGAAAATGACCTAATTGGGAAGCCTAGAACTAGGGAACCAAAACCCTAGATGAGAGTTTGGTGAAGGCGATGGACAAAGGAAGCAAGGTGGAGTTTACAAAGCTAAGTTATGATGGTTTGAACTTGTAGGAACCATTTCCACACCCTTGCAAAGAACAAATTGAGAGTTGGGAGTAATTAGCCTTTAGGGAAGATTAAGGGAAAAGGGAGGAATAGGAGCATTGCACCAAGGGAGACTTGGTAAATTAGAAATTGAGATGATAGTGGGGCTGGCCAGGAGAACCAAGGGTACCTAGGAGCAGGTCCTAAAGGTTAAGGTGACTAAGACACCAAGGGGATCTTTCCAGCAAAGATCCAGAGCATGGAACAGTGATTGTTCCAGCCAACCCTACCCTATCACAAAGCCCACTGCTTATAAGGACTTATTGTTCGACAAGGAGGCTCACTGCCTACAAATTTATAGAAACAAAAATGGCTAACCACCAGAATTGAACTGATTAAGTTACACCACAAGGTCAAATTCAGTTCCTTTGATGTACAGAGTATTTGTTTGCATGAAAACAAACTAAACTTCACCCTTCTATCTGCACACTTCGCTTATCAACACATTTAAGATCACACATCTTTTTTCTATTCATTTTCCTTCTTCATCTTCAAACCATCTTTCTTATATACTTGATATATCTACCTACATATTAATTAGGTCAGCTTCCAAAAGTAATTCAATCATGTCATGCAATATTATGTCAGCTGGGACCAAAGCTAGGTCACACATATAACCGCAATTCATGTTAATCTAATAAAAAACTGTAATCATAAAATTCAATGCCAACACATCATCTAATCATATGAATATTTAGAAACACATGTATACACGCTTCTAGTGATCATAATATTTTTCCCAAAAACTTAATCCATAATGATTACTAGAGAGAATATGCAGACAAAAACACCATAAATTCCAGATCAAATACCCCCCTTTGGAATTGATGGCAACATGTGCAAAAACACAATTCAAAAACTCTCCTTTAATTTCTCATTCCCTATCTCTCCCCAAAATTCCATATCTATCCCCCTTTGACATCAATGGAAAAAGGTTCCAAAAATGTAAACATGCTGACATTGAAAATTTCAAAAATTCTCAGAGTCTTCTAGTAATCAAAATCTCAAAACTTCAAAGATTTTGTTCAATTTTTCAAGAAAATTCCTTCAAACAAGAATAACACTTTTCACCTAAAATACCTTCTTGTACCTTTCTTTGATAACATGATATAATTTCTTCCATTCTTGAACAATTTTTTTCCAATAGAGACAATAGTGTGAAAGAGGATGACCAATCTGCACATGAGCATTTTCTTTCACAATCTTCTACATCAGAGAGTATTCCAAAAAGATGGTCTAACCTTACCTCAAAATTTTCCTTAAGAAGCCAGAAGGTCTTCATTACATCATCCCTTTTTCTATGTATAATGATTAGTTTAGCTTGTAGCTCACTGACTCTTAGCCTTTTCTTTTCCTCTTTGTCTTCAAAAATATCAAACTTCTTTCAAATGATGTTCACTTCAGATTCAATTGCTTCAATCCTACTTCTGAAATTATCAGCTCCAGCAGGCCACCATAGGCAATACTTGTATATATCCGACATTTATTTTATGCACTTCTTCATCTCTGAGATAAGTTCAGATAGTCTTTGTTTGGCTTTAGAACATCTATTTTCAACTAAGGCTTCCAATTTGTGTCCTTCTGGACCTTCAAGCAACATTCTTTCTTCAACTACCTCAACTAAATTTTTCGGCAAGAAATTAGAAACAATTGAAATATCAATACCTTTGCAAAGTAGATACTCAACCAGAGCATCAGCAATTTTAATTCTGTCAACAAGAGAGGCCGAACTCCACAACTCACCAATTTTCTTCATTTATCCTTTAAATAGTGTATTTTGGATGTTGTCAGGATCAAAAGATTCAAATCTAGGCAAAGATTCTTCTCCTTATTTCTTCTCTTTTGGAATAACAATGATATTTTCAGTGATAGATTTTCTTTTCTTTGATTCTAGAGGGGAATCACTAGTAAACAACTTCCAATTTTTTTTTGTCTCAGAGGAACAACCTTCCTTAAATAAGCTAGGAATAACTTCACTAGAGCTCATTACTTTATGCAAGGTTGTGAAAAAAAATTTGCACACACAATTTATTTTCAAGGCCTTCCAAGTATTTGTATATCTATCTTGGAATGAGAATCCAAGATTCCCACTCAACATCTTTCTTTCTTGATAATGAGTCCATAAGAATAAAGTACCAAAAATGTAAGAAAGGACCCAAAATAGAAAGGGTATCCTTCTACCAATGACATTTGAATGTTTTTTATAATATTTTCAAGAATCAATCCACACAAATCAAATTACTTGTTTTCTTTTACCATTTTATACGACAAAAACACAACAATGGTTGAAGTAGAGCTTTCTCAATTTCTGAAATAGATTTGATAAGAAATGAAATATGTAACATACCTAATGGAGGAATTGGCAATAGTATCTATCAACAGTGCTTGAGGATCCTTGTCCACTCCCGTTAGCTCCTCTAATTAATTGTATTTTATAGTCTTATTTCTAGGAAGGTCTCCAATATTGCATAACCTGGTGATGGCTTCAATCTCTTCCTTCATAATGGGATAAGATTTATCCAATACAATGCACCACCCTTGAATTTTCTCAAAATAAAGACAATAAACTCTCTGTCAGTAATCCAAGGGAATTATCCCCATAAATCTAAACCTAGGGTTTATAAATTTTGTAATTTGCTCAATTCTAACCCCAATTCCATCTTCTTTATTTTGTGATGATCGAATTCATCTAGATCAACTCCTTTTAGCTTCAACGAGATATTTCCACTCAATCCTTTGTTAAAAATTTCATTATACCACCAAACCTTTTCAAATCTAACAAAAATTCTCCAATTACCTTCCTCTGTGACTGTGAGAGGAAATCCGTCGACGCTTGATTTTGAATATCTTCAAATATCTCTCAAAAATACTCCAAATCACTATAGAATCACTCCAAGAGAGATCCAAGTTGTTATTCAAATTATTTGAATGTTTTAGGCAAACAAAATGATTTGCAAAGTTATCTTTATACCTTATCGGTTTTCCCTAAATTTCATTAATTACAAAAAACTAACAAAAAAATTCTTCCACTGCACTACGAAACCCTAATTCAATCTACAAAGGAACATGCTCAAACTTTATCTTTTCATCCACTTTCAACTTCAGTTTGATATTTTCTTCATTTTCTTGTTTGAATTTCTCACTCACTTCTCTATATCTTTCTTTGAATTTCTTTAACTTCTCTTTCAACTTCCAGATGCATTCATTTGCTTCATCTAGATTCTCCTTTAGATATTTATTTTCAATTTTAGCCTTGTCAAGATCTTCAAGGGCAATCTGGAGCTCTTCTTTATCCATTTGTTCAATTTGTAGGATCTCCCTCAAGCTGTTAGACTTCACCAGAGGAACAAAAGATCTGATACCAATTGTTAAATATTCAAAATACGGGTGAATCAGTATCTTCAAAAACTTATTGAACAACTAATTTTAATTACTTTACTAGATAACACAAAATAAAACATGAAATTCCACAACACAAGGACACTAGATGTTTTATGTGGAAAACCCAATGACGGAAAAACCACGGTGAGGATTAGCTCACAATATATAGTTATTTCAATACTGGTTACAAAAGAGGCTCACTGCTTACAAGGACTTACTATCCATAAAAGGAGGTTCACTGCCTACAAATTTATAGAAACAAAAATGGCTAACCGCCAGAATTCAACTAATTAAGTTACGCCACAAGTGAAAATCTAGTTCCTTTGATGCACAGAGTATTCATTCGCATGACAACAAACTAAACTTCACCCTTCTATTCACACACTTCTCTTATCAATCCATTTAAGCTTGCACACCTTCTTTTTTCTATTCATTCACCTTCTTCATCTTCAAACCATCTTGCATATATACCAGATATATCCGCCTACATCAATTAGGTCAACTTCCAAAATTAATTCAACTGTGTCATGCAATATTATGTCAACTAGGACCAAAGCTAGGTCACACATATAACCGCAATTCATGTTAAGCTAATAACAAAATGCAATCATAAAATCCGATGCCAACACATCATCCAATCATATGAATATCTAGAATTACATGTATACATGCTTCTAGTGATCATAAGCCTTTTCCAAAAACCTTAATCCATAATGATTACCAAAGAGAGTATATAGACCAAAACACTAAAAATGTCAGATTAAATACCGGATGAGATAAGATTGATTTGCACACCAGTTCAAGGTACTAGACCAACATGGTGCATGAATGACAACATAAGACTAATCTTCTCCATACTTCCAATAGTGTTTAGCAATTTATTTAAAGTGGGGGCATATATTGACATTATTCTTTTTCATTTCTCATGTTTCATTGTGTAGTCCTCTTACTTCATACGATGTTTAGATTTCATTTTTTGGTGACATTGGGTGAGATGTCCTTTAAGAGAAGGATCTCTCTTAGAATATTATATTCCTCGTAGTGGATTGATGTGACACACTGCATCCCCTAAGTTGGAATATTATATTCTATGATTGGTCCTCTCTTGGAGACATTAGGCATAGTGTTCCCTAAGTTAAGACCGTACATGAACTAAGAAAAACTCCTTTGAATGTACCTTACACTATTTTGCATTTACAATATCTGTTATATGTCCACCTTACATAACACTATTTTCTTGTCTATGGATCCTTCCTATTAGTTCATGGGCATCCAACATACAAATCTTTTCTATGCTCATGGACCTTGTTTTCATGTTGTGTGGTGCCTTGTCAAAGTTACCAGGGGGTATAGCTTTGGCATGGTTCTACGTATGGGAGTCAAAATTAGATGTGACATTCCCATAGCCACTTGTTTGTTTGTGTGAGCACATATCGGCCATGTGTGTATGTGTCTCGGTGGGGGCTCATCTAGTGGATGGCCTAAGGTTCCACTAGTCATTGTGAATGTGCATTTGGTTTGCATATTGGACTTCCTATTCCAATTGTAAAATTTCTTGGAAAAAAAAATTAGATTTGATCCACAACTTGCGGGACAAATGGTCAAAGCATGATCCACCCCACTTTTTTTATGTTTTCTTTTCTCTCTATGTCTTTGGTAGTGTATGCTCGTGCCTTATTGTTTCTCCTTATATAATTTAAATGTGTGTTACTTGGTACCTATGTTGGTTTTCCATAGGATCTTTAACCTGGGGGCTTGACCATCCCTCTTGATCATTGTTGTCCTATCTCACTAGCATTGGTACATTTGGACCCCTCTTGATGTGAGTTTGTCTACTTTAGTGTGATTTTGAAGCAATTTCCTCCTCTCACTAAAGTGGGGGCTAAATGTAGTGTAGAAAAATGTATCCCTTTACATTTTCACACTTGGTTGGGCCCTGAATATTAAAATTGGGCTTCTTTTTTCCTTATTTTGTTCTATTTTGCATCCACAAGCCTTATTTAATGCATCTTTCAGAGGATAATCCAAACATTTACCTAATGACCATCCATAATTTAATTATTTTTCTTTGTATGGCCCATATTTAGTAATTTGAGACTCATACACAACCTTGGGCATATGGGTCCCATCTAAGTTTAGGAACCTAAACCTGAATTTGGCATAAACTAAACATTTTTTGAAATTTGTGTCATGAGCCTAGCCTACTGGGACTCATATGCCCCAACTGACATATGAGTCCTACTTAGCTTGGAACTAATTTTGAATTCAACTCTTGATGGGATTTTATTCTCCTAGATTTGATGTTGGCTTGTAATGTTGTAATTTGAAGAAATTTGACATAAACAAGTATAAATACAAGATTATTTCACATATTTTCTCCTAACAATTTTTGAGATCAAGTATTATAGAAATTTTTTGATTACAAGAGCATTCAAGAGAATTCAAGAGTGATTCTCAAGCATTTTGGAGCATTATTCAAAAATCAAGCATCATGTCAAAGTCATCATGTATCATGTTTGTTTTTGAGCTAAAATTTGTGATGTAGGTTCTTATGATTCATACAAGCATTCAAGTCAAGATGCATGAAAAACAAGAAAGATTAAATATCTACTTTCATGCTAGCCATTAAATACAAGATTGCAACCTTTGTTACATGGGTTTGGTGAGTTGCAACATAGTTTATTTGTAAGTTCATCATTACTTCATTCTATTTGATTTCATTTCAAGGTTTGCTTACCAAAACGAGGTTTGACCAAGGAAAACCCCTATCCACTAACAAAAAAATATTTTTCTCTCTCTTTGATGTGTGATTTACAAATATAGGTTGACCCATTAAAGAAAAAGTTTGGAGAAAGTTTTTGTAACGCCCTGCCACACAATCCTAGAGGATGTTGCAACAGCTACTTAAACAGGCTAATTTTTTTTTTAAAGTACAAATAATATACAAGTTCACTTCCCAATGCAACCATCCCCTAAGGTTATGAGACAAAAATTACTTAACAACCCACAATAACAACATGAATATAAACCATGCCAATTATCTACTCAAGATAATAAGTACGCATACATTCCATACAAGATAAATTGCAATTAAACATAATAGATGGCTTTCAAACTCATTTATCCATAAATAAATATTACAATTACAACTCTCACTCCCCGAATGAGGCAAGTCCAATAAATAAGGTTATAGTTACAACTTCCGCCTCGATAACATAGAGGGGTAAAAAGAGCAACTGAAACGAAATAAAGCATGACATGAAACTGAATCCCATGAGCTCTCCAACTGGAAGTCTCGTCCATAAGAACATGAAGATAGAACCCAACGGATTTAGGTGCACGCCACCCAACCAAGTGGAACCCAAAGGCCCACCCCCCGTGCTAGGAGATAGTAACCAGGAATCCTAGTCAAGACCATCTACCTCTAGACACAGGCTAAATCACCACTGAAGTAAACTAAAACATCCAATCACACATACCACACAAGCACAATACAAGTACAACCCAAGTACCACATATGTACATCATAAGTACACCAAAAGTACCACTCAAGAGCATCACGAGTAACACACAGGGACAACTCTACATGGTCACATTGCTTCTAGAAATAAAGCATAACAAGTATGTTATGAGAACCATACACATAATAATCGAACACCGACTATGGTCACACTAGGTATGTTAAGGAAACCATACCCACAAAATCGAATACCAACTATGGTCACACAAGGTATGTTAAGGAAACCATACCCACAAAATCGAATACCAACTATCATCACACAAGGTATGTTAAGGAAACCATACCCAAAAAATTGAATACCAACTATGGTCACACAAGGTATGTTAAGGAAACCATACCCACAAAATCGAATACCAACTATGGTCACACAAGGTATGTTAAGGAAACCATACCCAAAAAATCAAATACCAACTATGGTCACATCAGGTATGTCAAAGAGACCATACCCCTAAAACAAAGATTGACTGTTGTCCTAGATAGAGTGTCATCACACAACTCGTCATGGGTTATCCTTGGGAATCTTCATAGGCTCTAGCCCCCATAAGAAAAGGTTATCCTGGTGACCTTTATCTAATCCCAGCCCCCATACTCACTCATGCGGAGCCAAATACCTTTCGTACAGACAAGATAGATGACCTTTCCATTCCAAGCCTTCCCATCTCATCCCAAACCTAACCGAGCACTTGGGTCTATGAGTGAGGCATTAAAAATCTTGATTAGTGTGATGTTAGTCCTAAGCTTCTAAGTATTGTTTTAGCTATCAATTGATTAAATAACTTACAACGAGTTATCCTTGACACCACTTCAGGTGTCGGCCCCCGTTATAAGCCACTCTTCTACTTGACAACACACACACACCATCCAAACATCAATGACACCAAGGTGTAACAAACAAGCCATCACGACCTCTCCTTTCTCAGGAGGTGACACAAACTGAAACACTCTCCAACACCGGAGGCAACAAACACTTAACAAGGCCGCTCCTAACTGCTCTTGACAAGGAGACATACATTACAAATTTCACTCCTTTCTCAAGAGCAACAAAGATAAAACCATCTCCAAACACTGGAGGTAACAACAATAACAGAAAAATGCTCCTGACAGCTCTTGACAAGGAGGCACACATTACAAATTCCACTCCTTTCTCAGGAGGTAACAAAACATTTCCGTTCGTGGAAACTAGGTAAACACTGACCATACACCATGCACTACCCAAGGAAATTAACAAGCAGTCGACATCACAAGATGGAAACCCCCAACTCTAGGGTCTTCTGGAAGACTTATAGATTAAATACACTTACCCCATTTCCCCAAAACATGAACTCGGAGGAAATAATCACGAAGGCAAGTTGCGAGGAATTAAACTAATTTTGGATACCTTAAATCCATTTCCTTAAAATAACTCAGTAGTTTAATGTCGTAATGAAACTAATTAAATAACGCCTCTTTCAGGCAAAGGAAGACAATTTAATCAAAGTATTTAATTCCTTAATTGCTTTTTAAATAATACTGAAATAAACATTTAATTCATCATTGCAAATAGGTGGACACATGGTACGACAACCCACATCTTTAAAACCCTATCAGGAAGACTTAACCCTTTTTGATTGATTTCCCTCAAGCGATGACATAAGGAATTACATTTAAACAAGAAATTTAATCATAATTAATTCTACTTCGGATTTCCCAAATCCCCTTCATTTAACAAAATTCAAAAGATTGTTGCCACAATAAATCTGATTTAATAGTGTCCCTTTTCAACATAAGGAGAAAATTTAAACTAACATATAATTCCTCAATTGTTTGCAGAAATAATAAAATTAACCTTATTGTTCGATTTAATATAAATGTCATTTAGAAATAAAATTCTCGATTTGACTATAATACTTTGATCAAAATTTCTCCAATTGCATTTAAATTATGCCATCATTTATTCTACAATTTGCTTAAGAACATCATATTTTAATTTCTTCAATTAAATAAATATAATCACTTGAATAATTTGCATAAGAATATAATATTTCAATATTATATATTATAATATTAAATATCAATATAATAAATATTGATATTATAATATTATTGAAATATAATAATAAATATTATTCTATTTTTTAAAAAAGGACCCGCATCCATAGGCATCCTCGAACCGCGTGCCAACCCTAAAGGATGGGCAGCTGCCTATGTTCACGCGCTAAGGATATTGGCCGGGCTAGGGCACCAGTCGCGGTTTGCAGTGGTGGCCATTTTTTTGTTTTGCACAGGGTGCAAGCAGATAAGGGAGGGGTGGTAGCTGTGTGTAACACAACCGACGCCTGCCAAGAGTGGCGACTGTGTCATCACAGTCGGCACACTTGGTGGGCAGCGGCTATGTTAGCATAGTCGTCCCCAATTTGGTGGCGGTCGCACAAGGAGAAGGGGAGGCAGACGGTGGAGGTGGGGAGTGCACCGAGCGTAGCTCCCTCCACCTGCCTCCATGGGAGGTGTGGTGGGGGTTGAGCCCTCGGCCCTCCTCACAAAATTTTATTTTTACAATTTTTCTTGCGGATTTTGGAAATCCGCACCCACATCTGGGCCTTCCACACTTATTTTAAACAACAACTTCCCTTTTTCACAAATTTTAACAACAAATTTATGCATATATATTTAACTATTTACATATATATATATATTTAAATTTATCCAACACCCCATTCAGATTGAGAAATAGATAGAACAAAACATTTTAATTTCAGTCAAGAACACCATTTTAGAATAGATTTTCATTTCTAAAAACAAGTGCCAAGTTTTGAGAGTAGATATAACATGAGTTTTCTTGCAACTAATTTAAAGGATTTAAATGTTTTCAAACAACAAATTTTATAAACACCAATTTCAAAACAAACCATGAACCTTTTCAAATCCAACAAACAATTTAAAATAACATGAACCTGATTTTCACAAGTAGAGAAGATCCAGATGATGCATGAATCTTGGCTTCGATTCCCTCTCTAGATCAGCCATTTTCACAACTTCAATCAAAAACCTACAAAATCCAACCATATCTCCTCCCTCCATTTTCCATTTTTTTCCAAAACTTCATAATGCAAAATTGAGATCCAAAATCCAAGCATAAGGAAAAAACCCTAAAAAATTCAACAACCTGCTCATAAATTATTCAAAACAGAAAAATAGAAAAATATCTAATTTCCTTAATTAATTTTTGAATTCAAACTTCTAATTTGACTTTTAATTCAATTTTCACAAATTAACTTCCATGCATTTTCTTTATTTTTAGATTCAACAAAATAACAATTACTTCAACATAAATAAATAAAATTCTATCAACATCATAAATTTAATTAATTAATAAATAGATTTAATCCACGATTAAATTATTTATTAATTAAATTAAATTAATTACAAAATCCATTACCTTTCAACATAATTTACGGATCAAATTAATCCACAACTTAAATACATTAGGCTATTTAAATCACCCAATTTAACTTGCAATTAAATAATGAAGAGAGGGCACAAGAATTAAAACAACACAACTTGACAAACAAGGACTAGGGTGATGACTTGGCATAGAAACCAAGATACTATCTCCCAATCGAATACCATTGGGTATTGAACATGCTCCAACCTATGAAACCAGGTGGAGTCGATGTCCTGTACCTGTCAACCTGCAATTCAAGTAAACAACAACATATAATACACACCATGAAGAGGAAATCTCAGAATCGCAGGGCGCTCACAAGCAAGTGTTGCGATCCATCCCCTTCACCAATACAATATTACCAACTGACGAATCTAACATCATTAATATAATTAAAAGCATAAACATCATTAATTCAATTATCCCCTATGCTAATCCAAAGCATGACATAATGATAACATCAGGATCAAATACCATCACAATAAAATATCACATTCACATCACTTACAGAAAATGATCAAATAGCAATTTAGTTCTAAGTCAAAGCACTCAATAGAAAATAAGGCATAACTAAATGGAACATTGTTCAGTCAAATGAGTAAAATGGAGGGGTCTTACAGTTTTCAAGTTGTCATCTACATTGCAAGTTCATGGAAAGTCATCTGCAGGTTGCAATTCACTATTTTAAACTTAGAGATTTGACAAGAGAGAAGATAAAGGTGAACATTATATGATATCAAAGTTTTAGATCAACACAGATACTAGGACTAAATCACCACTTGTGGCATATGAGTCCTTGTATACCTGATTTTAGGTATTTTCTGTATATCGTGGTTTAGCAGTTCCAGATTTTGATTTCAACCTGAAACCCTAAACTAGGCTTAAATCACCCCTACTAGCATATGAGTCATAGTGTGCATTAAAATTCAAATTTTCAGGATTCCAAACCTTGTTTCAAGCCTCTTCAAATTTCCAGGTGCACCTTTATTTATCTCCAATTTATTTTTCTGATTTAAGTTCATTTTCTAGGTCATATCATTAGGTTTTGCATGTTTCTTTCATTACCTGTCTTTTCCAATCCTTTTCTTGGGTTCATTAGATTCCTCCTCTGACAGTGTTGTGACTAGGTCTCATAATCAACATAATAATCTACCGCCTAGATGATGTAATGATCGAGGGGGAATCTAACAAAGAAAGCAAAAACATCACCTATAAGCATTCTAAAATCTTAAATCTATGTACATCAATAGTCAAAAGCTGTGCTAAAGTTGCTCTAGGGTACTTTTCACCAAAATGAAATAATAAATCTATAGAGGGATAATTTCCTCTATAAATAAGGCTAGTTTCACCAAAATGAAATGAAGAAATTTGTTGCACTATGTTTTGGGAGATAGAACTAAAGGGGGATTAAGGTTCCTCCACCAATTTCCTTCAAGTTTCATTCGAGGAAACCTTAGAGATATCAATCTAGGGATGGAAATAAAGCAAAGAGATCAAAAATAAGGTATCCTAGGGGTTTGATTAAATAATAAAAGTTGGTTCACCACCAAGAAAAGGCTTGGAAAGACAAGTAATGAAAGTGACATGCAAAACCTAACAATGTAACCTAGAAAATGAACTCAAATCCAAATAAAAAACTAGAGATAAATAGAGGTGCACTTGGAAAACTCAAGAGGCTTGGAATAAGGTCTAAAATATTTAAAATATGACTTTTAAAGCATACTAGGACTCATTTTCCAATCTAGTTTATTTAGTCCCAAACTAAGGTTTCTTTGTAGAAACTGGAATCTCTCAATGACTAATCTAGATCTCCTGAAATCTAGAAAAAAGTAGTACTGGGAATCATACACCAAGGTGGTAATTTAGTCCTAGTACTAATTTTTGGTTGAAACTTTGGTATTCTCTAGTGATATCCTATAGCTTCTCTCTTGTCAAATCTCTGAGTCTGAAACTTTGGATTTTAACCTGTAGGTGACTTTCCATGATCTTACAAGTAAGGAGACAACTTTGTAAACTTTCTTCAATCTTGTAACTTAGTCTTTGAATAATCTTCAATCTCTAAGACACCTATATCTACAATCACACATGTAGAGAGAGAAATTTTTTTTGATTGTTAGGGAATAGGGGTTTCCCTTGGCCAAACCCCATTTAGGTAATTAAACCTTATGATGAAATAACGAAACATGAACATGAAACATGAAATTGAACAATGATACCTTGAATGATGTCTTGAAATGTAAATCAACAATATAACATGAAGTGGTCATGTAGAATGAAAATCTTGATCTTGAATTGGATATGAGACAATTCTTAACTTGGATATTGGATGCTACATCAAAATATTAGCTCAAAAACATGCTTGATGCTTTTTTCCTTTGACATAATGATGGATCTTGAAATGTTGCAAGAATCTTCTTCAATTTTTCCTTTGAATTCTCTTGAATGTTCTTGAATGCTCTTGTGAACTCTTGTGAAAGTTCTCTTGTTTTCTTATGAAATTATAGGATGAAACTATGTGAAATAACTTTGTATTTATACTTGTTTATGCTAAATTTCCCAGAATTACAACACTACAATCTAACATCAGATCTAGAAGGATAAAATATTACCAAGAATTAAATTCAAAATGGGTGTTGATTAGAGTGGGACTCATAATCCCAAGGTGGTGTACGTGTCTGAATGGCTCAAAATTGGAACATGAACTCCAAGACATGCCATATTTAATGTGAAACTTGAAATCAGGTCCTAAGACCTAGGTGGGACTCATACAACAAAGGTTTTGTATGAGTCCCAGATCATCAGATCTGGAGCACATGACCCAAAACATTGAATTGTGATTGGTTATGTGATAAGTTTCCAGATTATCCTCAAAAAGATGCAATTAATAAGGCTTGTGGATGCAAAATAGGACCAATTAAGGCATGAATAAGCTCAATTAATTAATAAATCCCTAGATTAGTGTGAAAGTGTTAGGATATGCTTTACAAAACCCTAAATAAGGCACAATTATGTTCATTTTATCATTAATTATCCATTCCCAAATTAAGTGTGAAAAGGGTTAGTTTTTCCTACTCTACATTTAGCCCCAACTTTCGTGAGAGGAGGAACTTGCTTCAAATTCATAGTAAAGTAGAAATTTAAGAGGGGTCCAAGTGTACCAATGTGGAAGGTATATGATAAAAAAGATCAAGGAGGTGCTCAAGTCCTCAGGATCCAAGATCCTACATCAAACCATCATAAGCACAAAAGGACATGCACAAGGTGTATGATATGCAAAATCAAGATACACAAACACATGATGTCAAAAGATGAAAGAGAAAGAAATAAAAAAGTGGATTAAGCTTCGACCATTTGTCCTACACATTTTGGATCAAATCTAAGCTTGTTTGTCTAAAATGCATGCTCACTCTAAGGCAACAAAACTTCAAGTTGTCCGCTGTTCAAGTATCCAAAAGGGGTGGCTTAGTGAGGAATTCTTTCCTCTATATTGGCTTCTCACTATATAATGAGAAATTCATCCAAATGTTTAGGCTTCTAATCATACTTACCATACCAAAGCCATACCTCCTAATAAATTGAATAGGGTGCCACAAAACATGAATGTTAGGATTCATGAGGCAAGAAAAAAATTGTATGCTTGACACCCATGAATAAATAGGATGGCTCCATAGGAAAGAAAAGTGTGTTATGCAAGGTGGCCATATAACAATTATTGTAAATGCAAAGTAGTGTAAGGTACATCCAAAGGGATTTTTCCTAGTTCGTGTAAGGTATCTTCTTAGGGAACATTGTGCTTAATGTCTCCAAGAGAGCACAAGTCAAAGAAATATCATGATATTGGAGGAAATCAAACCCAATGATACCACCAAGAAAAGGACACATCAAAAGAAGAAAGAAAAATCACACAATGAAACATGAATTTCGATGTATGCCCCAACTTTAAAGTGGTTTCTAACACCATTGCTGTGAGAAATTTCTTTAAAGTAGAAGAATACATGAGATCTAATTTAGAAAGTCATATGCCAAGTCATATGGTCCCGAATGAAACTACATAATGAGTAATGGAGGTTGTCCCTAGAATGCTATTGAGATACTTCTTCATTCTTTCCAAAAAGTTCATTTTATATCTCCTTTCTCTCTTCTTCCTCAACTTTCTCTTCTTCTGCTCTCTTTTCTTCCATCTCCTTTTCTTCTATCTTTTCTTCTTCTATCTTTTCCTCTTCTTTTTCTTCTTCCTTTTCATCTTCTCTTCTCACTTCTTCATATTTATTTCTTTCCTCTTTAGAGTGTACCAGAGAAGTGACATCATGAGTCTTTTCTTCAACATTTTCTTCAACATATCTTTCATATTTTGGAGCCTCATTAGTAACATTAATTTCTAGTAGAGCATTTGTACTACCTGTTTTCAGAGGGATATTAGGGACATTCATTTCCAGAGGTATTTTTTCATCAGCAATACCGAAAGGAGCATCTTCTTTGACTTCTATAGAAGTTTCTTTTCTTGATTCGAGTGTCATACCAAATGCACCAAGCATACCATACCTTACAGCTATACTTCTGATAGTATCTATTGTTTCATTCCTTATTTTCTTGATCTCTTGCTTATCTCTAGTCATCAAAGTATTAAATCTCTTCTTCGTTTGAAACAAGTTAGCACAAATATTTTTTAGGGTTTATAGATCACCTAGAGACAAAGATGATGCAATTTACTTATATTATTTAGCTCTTATCTTCTCTTCCAACTCAACCGCCTTTGCTCTTATCTTCATCAGTACTTCCCACACTTTTTCAGGTACATCACACTTAACATTATCCCACTTAGCTTCCAATATAATAACATATTTAATGATATCCATTATTAGTGTTTCCTTATCTTCTTCACCTACTAAATTATACACTTCTATAGTGGGTTTCATCATATTTTCTTGATACACTAAATTATTCACTAGGGCTTCTAGTTTAAGAGGGGTACCAAGTATTATCATAGAGTCAGTTTGATCCAAAAAGACTTCCTCTAAAATTTTTTATTTCTTTACTTCTACCTTATAATCATTCAATTCCTTCTCTTCATCATCATTTGAGGATGGTACATAGTGCACTTTCTTTGATCCAACACTAGTTTCTTGATATGTACCTTCACCAGAGGAAACACTCACCCTTCTCTTTCTTGGTAGCTTTGCAGCTGGATCTTCTTCCTCTTCCTCTTGATCTTCAGTAATGCTCATATTCTAATCCATTTTATATTTTTCTTTTCTTCCTTGCTTAGAAAGCACTACTGGAGGAACACCTTTTCTCTTTGTTGATCTGGTATTGGGTTCGGATGGGGCAGGGCCTTTTCCTTTGTTAGAGGAGTTGGGCTCAATCTTTACTGCAATCGGACTAGAAGCTGGTATGAAAGGAGGGATCCTACTGGATCTCCTTACACTAGATGATTCTCTCACTGATACATTTTGACTCAATATCCGATGAAAGTTTGGTGGAATTTCAACGCCCTTTCATCAGAGGAATTTCATCAAAATTTCAACGAAATTTGAAACCTCAAAATTCTAACCCAACATCACCAGCTGGGTCAAAATTTTGACATTTAAAATTTCGTCGAAATTTTGACGAAATTCCTCTTACGCCCTTTCATCAGAAATTGAGTCAAAATGTATCAGTTTCTGGACTTTTGTTCACCATATGCTCTTCCTTGTGCTATCTATTCATTTGTGAAACCATATTTTCTAAGCATTTTAGTTACATTTTTGTTTCTTTTAGCTTTGTTGTGATCCAAATGCGCTTCCATAGAATTTTCTACATATGTGCCAATCCAAGGTTCATTGGCATCCTTTGGACTCTTCAATAATAGTTGCACATAACCTTCAGCTTCTTTTTCTATGATTTAACATCTCAAGGGTTGAATCTAGACAATCCGGTGTTCAACCAGAAAAATCATGCATTGACCAGATGAAACATGAAATATGATGTCATCCTTATACTTTTCAACAGTTTTCCTCATAATTCTACCACTCTCATTCATATGTTTCTTAAATACAACAAAGAATGTTGTCAGGGAATTTTATGTGATCTTTAACTCATCCAACTTATGTAAATGATAAAAAAATTGATGGGCTACACGTCGGGATGGATCCCAAAACATAGTTTCACCTTTTCCTGGAAGCCTTATGAGGAAATATAATAGTAGACAAACAATCAGAGAACCAAACTTGAAGGGATATTTCTTCTCTTTTGTCATTCTCAGGTTCTCAAATAGTTGTTTTTTGAGAAGCTCACACAAGTCATAGTCTGTACCATTTGCAAGAATGTCGAAACTAGTATAGATTGGTGTGATAGACACAAAGTTCTCTCTATTGGTGAAGTAAATATTATTTCCAATCATTATCAATGTGCACTTCACTATTGGATTAGTCATATGCTTTATTGTTAGAGCCCTCTTATCATATGTCGCACCGTTGATATCCATCACTAGTTTTTTTTTCACTTCTTTTAGCACAAGTACCTATTTGATGTCACAAAGTCCATTGATAGCTTTGATCACTTCCTTAGTTATCAAATGTGGCTTGACGGTCCGCAATAACTGATCATTAATTCTTCTCAAGACTGGTTTGACATGTTGGATATTGTGGTTGTGTTTTTTATATGTGGTTGCCATTGATGTCAACACTATTAGCATTGATGACTCTAAAGGCTATATATGTCGAGGATATTAAGAAAATTAGAATAAATATGTTGCAGGTAGTCTATGAAGCTGTGATGATCAGAATGATGGAAATTTCTATAAGTTGGTAATCATAAGTTGGGAATTAAAGGGTTTGTTGTTGAGCCTATCTATTATATTTTCCAAAATTTTAATTGGTATGCATCATGTTTGGAGTGAGTTATGAGTTTTTGAGTTCCTACATTTATTCAGTTACTTTAATAAGTGTTTCTAGAAGAAGAGAATACAATTCTGGTAAATTAAGTTGTTGTGTATGCTACTGTGATATTCAATGATGTTTCTAGATCATATAATCTATCATTGTGGTACATCCACAATGATCGCTGTGTTCGTGATCAAATATTTTCCTTTGTGTGTTCAAGTTTTCATGTTCTTCACCAACATGATGGTGGTAGAATGTTGTGGATCCTTATGGATTAATATTTTAATTTTTGGCATGTTCGAGGATGATGACTTCGGTCTTCATTATGTTATGATTGACTTAGGTTGGTGCGTATTGAGATTTGTTCATGAATTGGGCCGATAGTTGTGTTCATCTATTACTTATTTGTGGCCAATAGAGTTGTTAATGTAAATTCATGTAGCAAATAATAAGAGTGATTGTTTACTCATTTTGAATTACGCTCGGTGAATTTATATGAAGTGTGAATGCGAAATGTGTGAGTAAAGATCAGATCATCCGATTTCAAAGTAAAGTGTGAAGAAGATTGAGGGAAGTTTGAAGAAGTGTTTTGGTGCCTAATCGAAACTATCATCAAGATTTTGTAGAAGCTAATTTCTTAGTTCAACCTCATAAGATGGATTTAATATGATTTTTTTTATGTAAGGCAGCGATCCTTCCCTTCTGAGTAGTGAGCTTTAGGTAGTGTGCCTAAATGAATGTGCATTCCTTATTCATTTTTCATTATACTTCTAATAGGGTATAATCTTATGGAATAACATCTACTATGGTTTTTCCCCTAATAGGGTTTCCACGTATAAAATATTGATGTTCATGTATTTATGATGTTTTGTTGATTCATGTTTTTATTGTTAATTATTAGATTTGAGATTAAAGGTTGATGGAGTTTAAATAAGTTTAAATTTTGTAACAAGTGATTCACCCCCCCGTCTCGGTTGTCTATCCTTGTTTTTTCAACAATTGGTATCAGAGTTGGTTCCTCTAAAGAATTTTAATAGCTTGAGCTGATCGGAGATGGCATCATACAAGAAGGATAGTCCCAAATTTGATGGTACAAATTACTCTCTATGGAAGGTCAGAATGGAGTGTCATTTGAAGTGCATTGGTGAACCCTTCTAGAAGATTACAAAGAACATATCTAATATTTTTTCAGAATGGTCCCACTACACCTGATGAGATCAAAGAAGTTGAAACTAATATCAGGGCTATAGAAGCCTTACTAATTTCTTTGATAGATTCAAA
>CM021101.1:662039528-662202377 GCA_007115665.2 Sequoiadendron giganteum | reverse complement strand
ATAGAAACTATGAAGTTTTTAGGCTCAAGAGGTGTGTGTACCTTGCTGCAAGAAGCCTATTTTTAGGGCACAAAGGATTCATTCGCCTTTAGAGGCGAACGGGTCCTTGTTAGGGTTTCTGAAACTGAGATCTTGGTTATTTTCCTTGATGTCTACACCTTTAGATTATCTCTCTATTTTTAGCTCACAAAAACCTATACTTAATTTTGTAGATTCAATTCTTCATTATTTCACTTTGAATGACAACTTTGCAACTTGACAACTTTGACAATTTTACTCCATATCTTTCCTCCACGATCTTCAACCTATAAATCTACAAACACACATTCAAGGGGAGAAAAACTTGTTGATTGCTAGTGAATAGGGCTTTTCCTAAGTCAAACCCATTGTAGGTAATTAAACCAACCGATGAAACAATAAAATTGAAGCATGAAATATTAAATGGTGCACTGTAGATACCTTTGATATTTTCTTGTAATATAAATCTGCAATCTAACATGTAGTGGCCATGAAGAATGTAGATCTTGATCCTTGAATATGATTTGAACAATGTTTGCAATGTAGATCTTCAATACTACATCCACTTTCATAGATCAACAACATGCATCAATGCATCAAACCCTTGACATGATGGAATGACCTTGAATTACTACAATAAACCTTAATAATCTACCTTGAAATGCCTTTGAAAATTCTCTTGAATTTCTCTATAGTGCTCTTGTACAGTATTAGGATGTTTCATAGGCTTGCTAAATCTTGTTAGGAGTGACAATGTCAACTAACCCCTTATTTATAATAAATTAAGAGATTAACCCCAAAATTCAAACAATCAAAGCCGACACCAGATCTGGAGATAAAAATCATTAAATTCCCACCACAATGAAATTAAAAAAGGGAATCGGGTATGTGCAAGATCATCATGGAAAAAATAGGCCCTTAAGTGGCAATAAAATTCAGAAAATCAGAGTTAGGCAACTTGACATAAAAATTTGAATAAGTTATATATATTATTTCAACAATATGTAAGAATAGAATATGTAGAAAATTGAATGTAGTTTCTAAACTACTAGGTTTTTAAAAACACAAAAATATCTATTTGGTGAAAATTTGAAATTTCAATGTAGTACTACTTAAATGTCAAGTAAAAAATAAGTAAGTGTCTGTCTAACCACCCTAACCACAATAACATGATAATATTTTAGATATAAGTAGGGGACTCATGTCCCGATCTTATGCATATTTTTTTGTAATTTTTTTCCAATTAAATAATTAATTATGAATTTTTCATTACAAAATTTTAAAAATATAAAAACTCGTATGTCTAACCACCTTAACTTGGTCAAAACTTCATGAAATTCATTTTTTTTTTTAATCCTATAGTATGCAAAGCATAGAATGTGACACATATTTCAGATTCAAAAAATGTAATACCGTTTGAAAGCTATAGATGTTTTTCCATTAGCCTATCAATTAGGACTTTAGTCGTAATTCAAATAAAAAATGAATAATAATAATTTATTAAATTCAAAGTAAAGCATAATTTATATTGGTGGAAAGCTGAGATTCTCCTTTAAAAACCCCTTTCGTTTCATCAATTTTGGGTAAAAAAAGGTCATCAGCCACATGGGCCATCATATCACTTAGATATCACAACTTTTTGGCCCATCATGATCCTACACATACCCAGTCCTCATTAAGGGAGGACCCATTTTCCACCTAGGGCGAATGGGTCCTCGCTTAGTTTTCTATGACCTAACCCCAGGGGATGGAAAGAACACTAACAACCCATTTAGAATCAACTGGTAAAGGGGGTCCTATAGAGGGATGACCCATTCGCCACCTAGGGTGAATGGGTCCTAGAACCATTTTCTAGGACCTAAGTTTTCCCCATTAATTGTTATGTAATTTGAATTGTGGGTGTCGAGATAAATCTTTAGGAGGTGTTATAAATAAGGCTTAAATTTGAAATTTTAAAAGGGTTAATTAACTTTAATTAACCAAAATTAATTAAAAGGACCCTAGATAAGTGTAAAAGTGTCTTACAATACTTTACAACACCATAAATAGGCTACAAATTAGGTACATTTCATTAAAAGGGGCCCATTAGGCTTAATTCATTAAATAAACCCTATAAAAGTGTGAAAGTGTGTTACAAAACTTTACAACACTCTTGCAAAGGACACATTGAGGTATATTTTAGTCAAATAAGAACCATAAAATGATGTGAATGTGTTCAATAAATTACAACACTATTCCAAGATACAATTAATTCAAATTTATGTCAATTATTTAATTTTAAGTGTGAAAAAGGGTTACTTTTCTCGACACTAAATTTTTACCCCACTTTATTGAGAGGTTGAACCCATGTAAAACTCACACTAAAGTAGACATTTAAGATGCTTAAGTATGCAGAAATAATAAAGATACATAACCATGCCCTGTTAAAGGCTAATAGAAATAAAGAAAAACTAAGGATCAAGCACAACCATTCCAACGTGACGTGAAATGGGGTTGTTTGTCCTAGAAAAAGGATCTAGCTTCGATGGTCCAATGCGATGTGGAACACATCTAGGCTTAGGCTATTTGTCCATAATGCATGTTGCTCACTCTGGGGTAGTGGAACCTCAGTCTTTCCACTAGGTAAGTTGTCCCAAAAAAGTGGAAAATGAGAGAATCATATTAACCTCTCATACCATACCAAATTTATCCTCCTAACAACTTCGATAAGGCACCACAATGTAATGCTTTTGTAAATGCTTTTGAAATGTAAAATTTTGTTAAAGGGGATTTTTCTTTTTTCATGTAAAGGTATTCTTCTTAGGAAGAATTGTGCCTAATGTCTCTAAGAGAGGACAAGTCAAGGTGTCAGATTGTCACTCATGGGATTCCTCATTCACATCATGCCATGATGGAAGATCGTACACTCTTGGATGACATCAAACCCAATGACACCACCAAGAAGAGGACACATCACAAGAAAAAATATAAATCATTCCATGAAATTTTGTCGAAAGATGTCATTGATGTACACTCCCACTTTAAAGCAGTTGCTACACCATTACTGTGAGAAATCGCTTTAAAGTAGCCAAAATTTTTTCCTAAGACATGAAAGATTTCCTCAAGAAAATCTATGCCAAGTCATATGTTTTCGAAATATGTTGCATCATGAAATAGGAAGGAAGGGTTGCCCCCACAAATACATAAGGGATCTATGGATTTGGGGTCAGTATGTTTGTGCTACAATTTTTTCATAGAGAATGGAATTGTCATCATTCCCTAAATACTCATAGAATTGGAAAAATGACACAAAGAGGGTGAAAACAAAGAAAAATCCTTTCGGGTCAACATGGAAGAGACATCAATGTCTTGATGCCTTGCATCATCCCCAAAAGGAAAAGACAAGAAAAAGATAAAGATAAAGAAAAATATTTTGGGTCAACATGGAAGAGATATGAATGTCTTGATGCCTTGTGTCATCCCCAAAAGGAAAACACAAGACAAATGAAATTATTATGATAGAAGAATGAAAGATACATATAGAGGAATGCACAAAAAGAGAGATAGATACATCACATGAAACAACATGGGGGATCACATTACGCACATGCAATCACAAAAAGAAAATATGAAAATGAAAAAGACTAGTAAGCCACATGTGAGTCAACCTAAAGCAGGTCGTTTGCATCCCAATCTCGGTCGATATAAACAAAAGGCGTACAACTGGCCAAAGGGACAACAAAAATTTCACTACTAGGACAAAACTATCTAATTCTTTCCCCTACTTAGTGCAAGACAAGAATGAGTCAAGATAGGTGATGGGAAAGAGCTCCTTATGTTTTGAAATGATTTGTAATTGTAATTAGGGAAAATTAGATATAAAACTAGAATAACAAGATATGAAAACCCTAACAAGCACAATAGAGCACACACTAGCATGAGAATCAAAATAACAAGTGAATGCAAAGCAAACCAATCTCCAAGCTAAATTTGATTTATCTCCATTGCTCTTCTCCATCTGCATGAGAATGCATGATTTTGAAGGTTTGAATGTTGATATGTTGATTGCTCAATTTTGCAGCATAACGATAAGATGAAGATAATAGAAGAAAATAGATAGATAGATAGAAATTTTGGCAGAGTAAGGATGCTGAAAGAGGATTCTCCAAATGACCTATGAAATGTTTGATTTATAGGAGAAGGCTGATTTGATTCGATGGCCAAGATTAAAAGTCAAATTTGTGATATGTATGGCTAGGATTAAAAGTTTATTTTAGTGTCTATGATGCACATTAAGTGGATTATGACACGAGACCAAAATTAGGATGTGAGGAAATAAGTGGGATTCTATTCTTTATTTTGGAAGAAAAGATGCTTATGACGCACAATGAAAGGGGGTAAAAATAGGATGTGAGTGGGAATCTCATAATTTAAATAATAAAATTATTTAAATTATTTATGCATGTGAAGAGTTGTAATCATGTGACACGTGTTGCAATGTGGTAAAAGTGAGGGATTAATTCAAATATTTAATTTGAATTATTTTGAGACATGTGAAGGGGAATTAATTAAATAAATGAGATTTATTTAATTAATTGGGAAGGTGATTAAGTGGAATAAATGAGATAAGTGGGATAGTGTAATGACCTAGGGTAGAATATTACAAGATGTTTTATAAGGTCATGTATCGACTAGGTAACGTTATGACATGGACAATTTTGGGTGTCTATAGTAATGAATATAAAACATGCAATAGTGAGAATGGTGTAATTATGAAACCATTGCATGGAAAGGAGTGGAAGGGAATACTATGCAATCACTATAACAATTATTTCCATCAAAGAGAAATCTTTTTCAGGATTAATTTGAATGCATGAAACTCATCAATACTATGTCGAAGAGTTCTATGGTATCGATAATGTGGAACATTTGCACCTTTAAGATATAGTCTTATCTTTTCTTTCATGGGTGGTAATGTTATAAGTTCTTGATTTAGAAGTAGCTATAAATTTCATTCACTTTCAAGTGGTGGACAAGGGAATTTTAGTTTATTTAACTTGTAAGGCCTTCTATGCTTTCTAGATTCACCAATTTCTCTTGGTGGATATAGGGTAGTAGGACCCGAGATGACCTTCTTCTTTATCATTGTTAGTAGGAGGCATTGGTTTCTCTTTAGGAAGGATAATAGTTATGTCAGGGGGAGGATCTAAGACAATATTTACATTTTTACAAGGCATTGGTGTTTATTTAGGAAGGACAACACTTATATTGGGAGGAGGATCTTGGGGTGATCCCACAATACTAGTTTACAATTTTTTGGGCAAACTGGACACTAAAATGAATTTTTTTAACTAAATCTTCACTTTCTGGCTCCTATAGCGGCCAAACCATGAGGAATTTGAAGATGGTGCAAACTAGTGATTTGTGACGTTTTGTCTATAGACTCTAAATATTTTTTTTTTCAAAATTTTTGGAATTAGATTGCACATTTTTTCCATCTCCTTCAAAAACTAGTTTTTATTAGTAAACAAAATTTTTAAGGACTGATGCTCACCATATACAACATAACTTATTTTGTATGAAGGATAAAACTCTATTTTTTTTTTTTAATTTAGATTTGTAACTATGATATCTAACTAGTTCATTTGGTTTGATAGTGTTTTATTAAATATTTTTTCCTTAATCAAGTTTCAAATTCAAACGAATTACAATTCAAACATAGGCGAACTATATACAACATAACTTTTTATGAATGTATTGAAATTCAAAAAAAAAAAATAATGGATCAAGGACATCAATACCCAGCCGGAACGCATTTTTAATTTTTTTTTTGATAATATGCTATTTTTCCACGTGCAGAATAGAGAGCTTTATTTTCGGTGAAAAACCTATATTTAATAAAACTAAAATAAACATACATAATAAAACCAAAACATATTAAAATTCTAGTCATTAGATAGATCGTTCCAAGGAATACTTGATTCCAGTTGGGTCTATGAAGTTTCCACCATTTTCATATTTAACCCGAGCTCTGAAGTGCAAAAATTTTGAATTTTTTTGTGATAAAGAGCATGAATCAAGGAAAAGGGGGGTTCACTTGAACCAGGGGGTTTGAGTGAACCCCCAACGGTTTGAGTGAACCCCTAGGGGTTCGAGTGAACCCCCTTTCAAAAAGGGGTTTTCATTTGTTTTTTTGGTGGGATGCATTAAATGGGTTCGCTCGAACCTCGGTTCGAGCAAACTCTCTTTTGGTTCATTCAAACCAATGAGTTCGTTTTAACCCCAAGAATGATTTTTTTTTGCATGGGGTCATTTATGGTAAGTTTTCCTTCCTCGTTAAAACTGTAAACCACTTTTGTGGGTTTACCCCTTGATATCCTAATCCTTTTGTATGTTCAGTTGGTATTTTATCTAGGAGTTGATGAATTTCATGTTCACTTGTTGTATCACATCCTTGTTTGTTTAAGATCGTGAACCCTTTTCCATATGTCTCCTCAAGGTTAATTGATGTTTTGTTTACTTTGTTAACATAATATGGTTGAATGTTTGCTTGTTTAGAGGAGCTAGGTTCACCTATGATAGGGAACTTAGTCTTAACTTGTGACTCAATTTCAGGATGTAAAAGACAAAACATCTCAAGTTGTGTTTGTTGTTTCATGGATGGATAAAAAGATGCATTATTATTGAGGTTATTAAGGAAATCATTTATGATGTTGTTTATGTTGTCATCATCTTCTCTAATGATGTCAACATCATGAGGAGGACATGCATTAGGAGTTGTGTGATCTTGTGTGAGTTCAATTTCATTAGGGTCATTGCCAAAAACAAACAACTTGAAACATCAACCAAAGAGAACAAATTGCTTAGACAGTTATCCATTTTTATAATTTCAGATCTAAACATGGTAATTTAATAATTAGACAATACAATAAGATGGAAATGAAATGTTTTGAATGCAATTTTTTTTTTTAACAATGCACTCTAATGAAGCAATTTAAGCTAAATGCAATGAAATTGATGAAACAACAAATCAAGAAACTGAAACAAGAAAGTAACAACACCAAATAAAAGCTAAAAACTAATATTTTAATGTCCAAAAAATGTAGATCTATAGATAATATGGACTCATTCACCAGTAAGGGTGAATGGGTCCTAGTTAAGTTTTTTTGAGATGTTTCTGTGGATTGTAGAGTGATTTTTAATGCTTTTTCTGATGCCTGAAGGTTCATCTTTGACCTGATCAGGGACTCATTCACCAATAAGGAAAAATGAGTCATAGTAAGGTATTTTAAAACTTATTTTTAATGATTTTCAAGCTTTTAGTAATATATTACAGTTCTAGGTCTGAGGTATTGAGTTCTAGTTTCAGATTTTCCAAAATTACAATGTAAAAATGCAATGAAAAGATGAAAGCAAGGACCTATTTTGAAATGCAATTTTCTTTTTATTTTTAAATGAAAATAAATGATGTATAAATGAGATGCACAATGATTTCTTTGTTTTTGAAATTTTCAGATTTAAGAAGATGCAAAACAATGCAAATTTAAACCCTAAATGAGATGCAATTGTAAATGCAATGCAAATAAGATGTGAAAGAGTGAAAGATCTAATCTAAGATGTAAAGACTTAAAAAATCAGAAAATTTCACTATTCAATAGATCGGGTCCACCATTAATGATTAGGTGGAAAATAAGGCTCACGAAAATGAATCAACAAGATGATGAGCCACTAGGTTTTTCCACACAAAATCACTATGCAATTAAATGTAATTATGAGAGTCAAAATATGCAAATAACAATTAAAAATGATACCTAAAATTTATAGCAACTATGTGGGAAGTTTATAGAGCTCAAATAGGTGTGTACCTTGTTGCAAGAATCTTGTTTTTAGGGCACAAAGGACTCATTCGCCTTTATTGGCAAATGGGTCCCTATTAGGGTTTTTGAAACTGAGATTTGGGTTATTTTCCTTGATGTCTGCAACTTCAGATTCCCATTTGTCTGTTCCTAAAAACCTGTACCTAATTGTGTAGCTTCAATTATTTCTTCTTTCACTTTGAATGATAACTTTGCAACTTGACAACTTTGACAATTTTGCTCCAAATCTTTCCTCCACGTGATCTTCAACATGTAAAGCTGTAAAAACACATTCAAGGCCCAAGAAAGCTTGTTGATTGTTAGTGAATAGGGGTTTTCCTAAGTTAAACCCCTTATAGGTAATTAAACCAATTGATGAACCAATGAAATTTAAGCATGGAATATGAAATGACACAATGTAGATCTACCTTGGATGTTGTCTTGTAATACAAATTTTCAATCTAACATGTAGTGGCCATGAAGAATGTAGATCTTGATCCTTGAATATGATGTGAATAATTTTTGCAATGTAGATCTTCAATACTACATCCAATTTCTTAGCTCAACAACATGCATGAAAGCATCGAACCCTTGACATGATGGAATGACCTTGAGTTGCTACAATAAACCTTAATAATCTACCTTGAAATGCCTTTGAAAGTGCTCTTGAATTTCTCTATAGTTCTCTTATAAAGTATTAGAATGTTTCATAAGCTTGCTACATCTTGTTAGGAGAGACAATGTGAATTAACCCCTTATTTATACTAAATTAGGAGATTAACCTTGAAATTCAAACAATCAAAGCCGGCACTAGATCTGGAGATAAACATATTTAAATTCCTATGGATATGAAATTTAAAAAGGGGGTCCTCATTAATGGAGGACCCATTCACCACCTAGGATGGATGGGTCTTGGCTCAGTTTTCTAGGACCTAACCCTAGGGGATGGAAAGAACACTAAAAACCCTTTTAGAATCAACTGATAAAGGGGGATCTTATAGAGGGAGGACCCATTCGCCACCTAGGGTGAATGGCTCTTAACACCATTTTATAGGACCTGAATTTTCCCCATTAATTTTTATGTAATTTTAATTGTGGCTGTCGAGATAGATCTTTGGGAGGTGTCACAAATATGGCTTAAATTTTAATTAAAAGGGTAAATTAACTCCAATTAACCACAATTAATTAAAAGGACCATAGTTAAGTGTGAAAGTGTGTTACAACACTTTACAACACAATAAATAGGGTACACATTAGGTACATTTCATTAAAAGGGGCCCATTAAGCTTAATTCATTAAATGTGTGAAAGTGTGTTACAACACTTTAAAACACTCTTGCAAAGGACAAATTAAGGTACACTTTAGTTAAATAAGGATCCTAGAATGATTTGAATGTGTTCAACACATTACAACACTATTCCAAGATACAATTAATTCAAATTTATGTCAATTATCCAAGTTAAGTGTGAAAAAAGGGTTACTTTTTTTGACACTAGAATGGGAAAAAAATTGAAATACCATAGGAGAAGTTGATGGGACAATGCCATTGGGAATCAGTAAATACATTAAGTAAAAGAATGAAAAAAGAGTATGGAGGGATTGTGCCACACAGGGATAATATATAAGCACATAAATAAGAGATGAAGTGGAGGTGTGAGAAGGTGTACATGAAGAAGAAAAAAATGAGTGGTGTGGAAGACAGAGTGAGACCATGTAGGAAGAGGGAAAGGCCAAGAAAGGGTCACAAAAAAAGAGAGGACTCATGAGAAAAGAGTGAGGGTTTCACACAAGTATGTGAGGGGGCTGTGCCATCTGAAGGAGGGGCTCGACTGGAGTCTTGTGAGTGAAATCTTCAATTATCTTCAATTATCATAACTTACCATTGATAGCCAACTTAAATCCAAATGAATGGAGGTTGCAAACTGATGCATAAACATTAAAAATTTCCACATAAGAAGTGAGTAGATGAGCGTCCAACCTGTGAGAAAAGAGTCTATGTGAATGATATTATGGAACAAATCAAATAATGAGTTAAAATAAAGAAAACTATAGGATATTAGGTGCACAGATTTGACAGAGAGACTGTGGAAGAAGAGTTGAATGATACAATGCCATTTGAGATGCAATAAACATTTCAATGTATATAAATTGTTTTCTAAAATTTGAGAACTAGTCGCTTAGGGAAGGTGAAATTTAATAAAATGGTGCAATGTTAGAGAAATGAAATGTATCAAATAAAATTATTCTCAATTGGTCTTTGTAAAATAATCAGACATTTGAACTGATTTAATTAAGAAATATATTGTGAATTTAATTCTTGAATTGGTTACATACTTGTCAATGTGGATTTGGGAAGCAGTAGTTGAGATTGGTTTTTGGTATCAAAGGGTTAGTAATCCTCTTGCATCAATTGGCATTAGAGCCAAAAGATCTTAAGAGTGGAAAGGATCCACCAAGACCGTGGGTAAATAATTGGTCAAGAGTGAAAAATCCCTAAGAGGCCATTGATTCCATGGGAATCATGTTGGTTGTTCTCCAATAGAGTTGAAGCTGGGTAGAAGGTGTACAAATATCTTCCACTAAGAGGAAGTGGGTAGAAGAGATCTTGAAGGCGCGTCTTTCATAATCCTATTGGGAAGAGGATAGTACTAAGAGTTTTGTTGTAGGGGGAATGATGTAGAGGAAAACCCATCTCATTGTACAAACCAACATTTCACACAAATTCATTTTACACTACACTATGAATCTATGACATTAGACTCAAATCAATTCATACTCACATCCAAATTTTCACATAAAGAAATATTGAAAACAATTAAAAATTATATATTTTAACTTCATATTCCAAGAAACAAAAAAATTATAATATTTGTTCTCCAACATCTCATACAATTTTCTATGTTTTCATTAAATTTTATTTCATTCTTCTTGTGTGCAGTCACAACTCCTCTTCTTTTGCAAACAATGAAAATTTACTTCTTTATTAATCTGCTTCTATATTTACTTATTCCTCCAACAGGTCTAAAACTTCAATTCAAAACTCTATACTTTCAACTATGAAAATCAAGTCTGTAACTTGCTCTTTTATCTTCACATAGGTCTATTCTCTTGTTTAATTTCTACTATCATTTATTTCACACAACTACACACACCTTCTCTCCAAACTTTCATTCTCCTTCATTCACCTTTTAGTTTCATTCTTGAATTGGTTTGTTTAAATTTTTGCACTATGTATGTTTCTTTGTTTGGTTTCCAAATACCTCTCTCTAGTGATAGTGCCCTTTCTCTCCTCCTATTTTCCTTTTTCATGGGAATTCCTCTTCTCTATCACCAGCTGCACTTTTTCATTGATTTGGTCTTTTCATAGTCATGTCTCTTTGTTGTGCCTCTTGGCCTTCAATTTTTGTTTTCTTTTTATATTTTTCATTTAGAACATGTGGTATTTTCCTTCTCCATTTTTTATTGCATCTATTTGGTAATAAAAAACCATTTTAATCCCCTTGAATAAATTGTTTGAATAGCTAAATATTTCATTCATTCAATTACGCCAATTGATGGAGTCGAGTGTTGACAACTGAAAAAAAATGAAATTTCTCCAATTTGCATGAAAATTGGTGAGTATGTTTGGATTGATGTCCCATGGTCCCTTGTAGAATGATTTTTCTCTAGCCTTTAAGAATATTGAGATGTTTAAATTTTTTTAAAACTACCGACATTTTTAGCAAACTTCTGACTTTAAAATATCCCAAAATAGGAAAGATATGAATTTGATTCTTTTTTCAAATTTCACCTGATACATATAAGAATTCCCTTGAAAAAGGAATTTACTCAAGTCCTGATGAGGTTTTTAGAAATAATTTTCAAAAACTGCCTTGGAGGCCTTAAAATGATGTTTTGGCAAAAACTTCAAATTAAAAATCTGACTGCACAATGAAGTTCCTTATGCTAAGAGATGCCAAAACAAATCCTAAGAAAACCAAAACTAAAACAACCAACTGAAAATCTATTTGGGTGATGTTGATTGCACGTGCACCCATTTGCTCCTACATCAGACATGATGGATAGAAAGTTTGTGAGCATAGGCTCACAAAAATGGAGTTGAATAGTAGAACCATTCTTTCAAATTACAAGCAATCTACAATGAACTTCATCGCTATGAAATGTGCATAGGGTTATTTCTTCTCTCTTTTTCTAGCACTTCATCGACACAAGCACCATCCTCCTTCCATAACTCCACTCACCACCCTTCTCTCCACTTGTGGATTCACATCCACTATGTACAGTCCCCCTCTACCAAATTATTCCTTTTCTCGGCTCCTCATTTGTGGGATCAATCCCACCATAGACTTACCACATCCACCAAAATCTTGTAATATCCTTTACAATTTCTATGCACAAACTTGTAGCATCTAGACACGAATCTACATCTACCACATCCTCCATTTTTTCTACATGATTTTTTTCTCTAACCATCTCTTCTTATACCATCTTAAAAAAAAATATATATTATCAAAAAATAGATTGACCTCATCTTTGTTCACAATTGCATCTTGTATTTTCTCCTCTTTCTGTGTAACATGCATCTTCTCAACTTCATCAATGATCTTCTCAAGCCACTCTTCTTCTATCACCAAAATTCATGCTAATAAATCATCTTCTCCATGATCTACTAATGCAACCTCTTTGTATTCCATCAGTACATCTTCATCCTCTTCATTCTTGTTGCCCACTTTTTCATCTTCAACTATTGTTGGAAAAAACTCTTCATCATCCTCATCCTTTCCATTCACACATTTCTCATGGCATACCATTGCTACAAACTTATCAATCATTTCATTTTCATGCTTGATAATTCCTTCTCGCTACCATGTTTCTAATCTATCCACTCTCACATTAATTTCAACAATCATTACCAAAATATTTCTCTTTTCATACTACATCAAAGCCTCCCATATCGGAGGCTTCTTCCTCATCAATATTTTGATCTCACTTGCTACTACAATCTCACCTCAATCTAAAATACACATCATACTCTCAAAAATTTTGTGGCTTCAAGCTCTCTTGTTGCTTAGGATGACTCCTACCTATAACAACCATCACACAAGCTTTTTTTCTACCACATTCTCACTCTTATCTACCTGTAAGTCCTGGTGTAGACTACCTCATGTTAATAAATTTGTTCACACACTCAAAATCACTAGATTTGATACCAATTGATGTAGATGAAAACCCATCTCTCTATCCAAACCAACTTTTCACACAAATTCATTTTACACTACACTATAAATCTATGAACATTCAACTTAAATCAATTCATACTCACATCCAAATTTTCACACAAAGAAATATTGAAAGCAATTCAAACTTATTTATTTTAACTTCATATTCCAAGAAAGGAAACATTTACAATCTCTATTCCCCAACATCTCATACAATTTTCTCTTTTTTCATTCAATTTTATTTCAGTCTTCTTGTTTGTAGTCACAACCCCTCTTCTTTTGAAAAAAATGACATTTTACTTCTTTATTAATTTGCTTCTATATTTACTTATTCCTCCAAAAAATTTGTAATTTCAATTCAATACTCTATACTTTCAACTATAACAATCAAGAATGTAACTTGCTCTTTTATCTTCACACAGGTCTATTCTCTTCTTTAATTTCTGCTATCATTTATTTCACATAGTTGCACACACCTTCTCTCCAAAATTTCTTCCTCCTTCATTCACCTTTTAATTCCATGCTTGAATTGGTCTATTTAAATTTCTGCACTATGTATGTTTTTTTGTTTGGTTTCCAAATACCTCTCTCTTGTGATAGCACTCCTACTCTCCTCCTATTTTCCTTTTCCTGTGCATCCCTTTTCTCTATCACCAACTACACTTTTCCATTGAGTTGGTCTTTTCATAGTCATCTCTCTTTGTTGTGACTCTTGGCCTTCAATTTACTTTTTATTTTTTATATTTTTCATTTACAATATGTGTGACATATTCCTTCTCCATTTTTTATTGAATATATTTGGTAATAGAAAACCATTTTAATCCTCATTGAATAAATTGTCTAAATGGTGAAATATTTCATTTGTTCAATTATGCCAATTGATGGAGACGGGTGTCAATAGGCAAAAAAAAAATGGAAGTTCTTGAATTTGCATGAAAATTTGAGAGTAGGTTTGGAGATGTCTCATGGTCCCTTGCAGAAGGATTTTTCTCCAGCCTTCAAGAATATTGAGATATTTAAACTTTTCAAAAACTACTGACATTTTTTACAAACTTCTGACTTTAAAATATCCCAAAATAGGAAAGATATGAATTTAATTTTTTTGCACATTTCACTTGATACCTTGAAGAATTCCCTTGCAAAATTAATTTAGTCAAGTCCTTATGAGTTTTCCAAAAATAATTTTCAAAAACTGCCCCGAAGCCTTAAAATGATTTTTTGGCAAAAACTTCAAATTGACAATTTGACTGCACAACGAAGTTCCTTATTATGAGAGATACTAAAAAAAATCTTAAGAAAACCAAAAATTAAACAACCAATTGAAAATATATATGGGTGATCTTGATTGCACATGCACTCGGGTGCTCTTGCATTAGGGACCTGCAAAGGTAACAAGTGTTGGCTCTAATTTGTTTGTAGTTATAGATTGAGAGTGTGCCATAATTATTTGGAAAAATTTATTTGATACATGAATAATATTTGTTGATGAAGAAGGAACATTTGAATCCACAAAGTCAAACAAGAACCCATTTGAAGGAGTGATTTGTTCTAAACTATGTGCAATTCTGGTGGAAGTTGTTGCAAAGTGACAATGGACAATAATAGTAGAGATAATTTGGTTGTGTTGGAAATGGTTGAGAAGCTGAATTTGAAGAGGATGAAGCACCTTAATCCATATTACATCTCTTGGTTGCAAGGAGGTCATCAAATTTAGGTAACTGAACAAAGCATTGTGAATTTTCACATTTGAAGATGTAAGGATGAAATTGTATGTGATGTAGTACCCATGGATGTTTGTCACATTTTGTTGGGTTAACCTTGGATTTGGGATAGGGAAGCTATACATAATGGAAATGATAACACCTACAACATAATCAAGGATGGGAAATAATATGTGTTGAATCCATTGCATGATAAACAAGAGGAAATGGTAAAAAAAATTACAACAATATGCCCCAATGAGTGTATGAAAGAAGAAAGAAACATCAAAGTTGCAAAAGGTGAGAAAGAAGTAGCTGAGAATCCTTTGAAGGATGAAGAGAAGAAATAAAATATTGTAGCAGATATGAAGAATGAAGAAAAAGAAGAGGAGATCCTTGTGAAAAAGGATCAAGAGGAAAGAGAAGCTATTGAAACCAAGATTGCAAAAGATGAGAAGTTTTGCAACCCTTTGATAGAAGGGGCATGGAAGGAAAAGAGTGTGGGAGAAACCCATACAATCCTAAAAGAAGGCAAATCAACTATAATAGGTTCTTTTGAAGAGGTAAATTATGAAATTGCAGTGGAGAATGATCCATTGGAAGACATGGAAAGTTTAGGATACCAATATGAAGAAGAGACAATTCATGAAGAATTGAAACAAGTGGAGGAATTAGAGGTTGTGGTAGAGGTATGTATTTTGGGAGACATGAATGAAGAGACTAACTTTGATATAGTAGTATAAGTTATGTGTCCATTGGAGGACATGAGGATGGCGATAGCTATGGGAGATGAAAACATTATGGTGAAGGGAAATGAAAAGTAAATTGAAGAAGCAATAGAAAATGAGGTAAAATTGGAAACTTTTGAGTATAATTTGTTTGTGATGATGAATGCAATAAAGGATGAAAGGAAAGAAGAAAATAGACACGTGAAAAGTTTCAATATAGATTTGTGTAAGAAGGATGGAGATATTTCTTAGTGGAGCGAGGATAATGGTGGGTTGGATCCCATAAAGGAGAAGAGGATAGGAGAAAATATTAGGAGGATGATGGTTCATGGTGGACATGAATCCATGAAAGGAAAGAGGAAGAGAGTGCAGAGTTGTTGGGGAAGGATGGTGAATGTTCCTGTAAGATACTAGAAGAGGAGGAAAAATAAATAATTTGCAAGTACTAGTTTCAACGTGGGAGCATACTACAAGTTGTTTGCAACTTGGAAGATCACTTCTACTACTCATCTCTATTTTGTGAGATTATGCTCACAAAATTTTTACCAAGTGCATCTGATGTAGATTCATTGGCATATGAAGAGTTATGACATGTGAAGAGTCATGAATGGGATGAGAAAGGCTGTCAAGAAAAGGCCATATAAATTGACCAACAAAATAATAGAAAGGCCATGATTATGGGGAAAAAATATATTTAAAATTCCACAGGAGAAGTTGAAGGGATGACACCATTGGGAATTAGTAAATACATAAATTAAAATAATGAAAAAATAGTATGGAGGGATTACACCTTACAAGGAGAAGATATAAGCAGAGAAATAAGAGACAAAGTGGAGGTGCGAGAAGGTGCACAAAAAGAAGACAAAGAGGAGAGGCAACATGGAAGATAGAGTGAGAGCACATGGGAAAAGGGAAAATCCAAGAAAGGTTCATGCACATAAGAGAGGACCCATGAGAAAAGAGTGAGGGTCATGCACAAAAGAGAGGACCGATGAGAAAAGAGTGAGGGTCATGCACAGGTATGTGAGGGGGTTGCACCATGTGAAGGAGGGGTTTGACTAGAGTCTTGTGAGTGAAATATTCACTTGTGTTCACTTACCATTAATAGCCAATTTAAATCCAACTAAATGGAGGTTGTGAACTGATGCATCATCATTAAAAATTCCCAAATAAGAAGTGAGTAGAGGGGAATATAGCATTTGAGGAAAGAGTCTATGTGAATGATAGTGTGGGACAACTCAGATAATTAGTTAAAAGAATTAAAATTATAAGATTTTGGGTGTACATATTTGATAGAGAGACTATGAAGGAAGAGTGGAATGAGCATACATACATACATATAGGAAAGAATACATACATACATATAGGAAAGCATGCATACATACAGGCAAGCATACATATATACATACATACATACATACATATATACATACATACTTACATACATACATACATATATACATATAGGCATGCATACATACATACAATAATATATACATACATGCATATAGGCATACATACATACATACATACATACACACATATAGGCATTTATAGATACATACATACATAGACACATATACATTTAAGCACACAAAAATACACATATATATTAAAATATATATATAGAAATACATACATCAAACATAAATTATCTCCCTCATGTCCCTGCCTCCCTTCCTTGGTCCCTTCATCCCTCTCTGTCATTCCCTCCCTCCCTATCTCTCTCAGGTCTCTCCCTCTCTCTATCCCTCCCAACCCCTTGTCTACCTCTCTCCCTCTCCCTCTGTCCCTCCATCTCACTGTCCCCTCCTCTCTCTCTCCCTCTATCCCTCCATCTCTCTCTCTCAAGTCTCTACCTCCCTCTATGTATCCCACCCCCCTCTCTCTCTCTTAGGTCTCTCCCTCCATCCCTCTCTCTTTTTGTCTATCCATCCCTCCCTTTGTCCCTTCTTCCCCCTCTCTTTGTATCCCTCCTTCCCTCCCTCTCTCTCTCTCTCTCCCTTCCACCCCCCTCTCTCTCTTATGTCTCTCTCTCCCTCACTCCCTCCCTCCCTCCCTCCCTCTCTCTTTCTACCCATCCCTCCCTCTATCCCTCCCTACCTCTATCTCTATCCATCCTTCCCTCTATCTATCCCTCCAACCCCCTCTCTATTAGGTCTCTCCCTTCCACTCTAACTAGATAACTCCCTCTCTCTTAGGTCACTCCCTCCCTTTATCCCTACCACCCACCTCTCTCTCTTAGGTCTCTCCCTCCCTCTATCCCTCCCACCTCTCTCTCTCTCCCACTTTGTGTGTCCCTCAATACCTCCATCCCTCTCTCTCTCAAGTCTCTCTCTCCCTCTATCCCTCCCACCCCCTCTCTCTCTATTAGGTCTCTCCCTCCCTCACTTTGTCCATTTGTCCCTCCCTCTATCCCTTTGTCCCTCTTTATCTTTTTCCATCTATCCCCCATCTCTTTCTATCCATCCTTCCCTCCCTCTATCCCTCCAAACTCTTTCTCTCTCTTAGGTCTCTCCCTCCTAGCCTAACTAGATAACTCCCTATCTCTCTCCCTAGTCTCTCCCTCCTAGCCTAACTAGATAGCTCCCTCTCTCTCTTAGGTCTCTCCCTCCCACCCTAACTAGATAGTTCCCTCCCTCTCTCTCTCAGGTCTCTCCCTACATATATCCCTCCCACCACCTCTCTATCTTATATGATCCTCAACCCTTAAAACCTAAACCCTTAACCCTTAAATCCTCAACCCTTAAAACCTAAACCCTTAACCCTTAAACTCTAAACCCTTAAATCCTCAACCCTTAAACCCTAATACCTTAATCCCAATTCTAAACCCCATCCTTTAAACCTCAACCCTAAACTCTATAACCTTAACCCTCATCCCTATACCCTACACCCTCACCCTTATGTACCCTAAACCCAAAACCCTTACATACATACATACATACATACATACATACATAAATACATACACACATGCATGCATGCATACATACATACAGAGGTGCATACATCAAAGAATACATACATACATACATGCATGCATGCATTCATGCATACATACATACATACATACACATACATACATACTTACATACACGCATAGATACATACATACATAAATACATACACACATGCATGTACACATACATACAAGAATAAATTCATACATACATAGGTACATACATCTAGGCATACAAACATACATACACACATGCATGCATGCATACATACATACACACATACATGTATGCATGCATGCATACATACATAAATATAGGAATGCATACATACATACATATACATTTAAGCACTTAAACATATATATGTACATTAAAATATATATACAAACATACATACATCAAACATAATTTTAACAAAATTATACCAAAATTATTTCAATCGAGACATAATGCGATTGTGTTATAACACACTCACATTATATATGTTGGGGATAAGGAGTTTGATCTATCATCACGATAGGCATCTAAGAGAATAGTGCCTTAGTGATTTCAATTCAAAATCACTCCAAAGTCACACACAACTGTACCATAAAGCGGAAGTAGGCACAGAGTATCCCCCATTGATCCTATTGAGGAAAGTAAATGCATAACTAGCATAGATTCAACACAAATAGATAACCATGAAAGACAAAAAGTATGAACACATAGATATACGTGGGGAAAACCCTTTCGGGTAAAAAACCCCACACTCCAAAAGATCGAGCCATTGTATTATTTAGCAATAAAAAATAGTTACAATACAATCTTAGGCTCATAGCTTATACAGGAGTTACATCTTGTTCAATTGGAGAATACAAGTAGTAGCAACAATCAAAACCTTCATGTAGTTACAATGACATACATTTGTAATACTACATAGATTCCCTTCAACTCCTTAGAACTAACTATCTTAGCCAACCTCATGGCCAGCCCAACCACGTGGCCTATTAGGTTCACATCCTTGCAGATTTGTGACACCAAGTGTTAACGGTTACCATGCCATCACATACCGCTGTTACACTTAACCACCTATTTTTTGACCAAGTTGCCAAGCATTCAACTCTTCCAAGTCATACTTTTTAGTTTGCTCAACCAACCAATCGGGTGGCATTAATATGCACCTTATCTCTGTTAGACAAATCTGATTGGCTCTAACCAAGTCACCTTGCAAACACGCATCGAGCTGTCCAAGCATTCAATCCATGCCTTAATTGGGTTCCAAATCCAGCTAGAAATCGATCTGCAATAACTACCTTTCACTGTTTCGGTCTTTGGCCAATCAAACGCTGCCACCCTGCCACATGCCCTCCTATCATTCAACTACCACTCTGACACTGAGTCCAAATCAATGAAACTCTACCTTGAGCTCATTTGAGCTCCTACCGCATTACAGCCGAGCCCTCACGACCCAGCCGCGGTATGGCGGTGAGCTCACTCGAGCTCACCCCGACATCTACCGCACTACTGCTGCTCCATCCTAGTTGTTCCGTGGTATAGCGGTGAGCTCATCTGAGCTCATCGATGAATTCACCAAGCCTTGTCTCTCCTTCCCACCACACTACCACAACCCTTTTGGCTTTTCCTCACAGTATGGTGGTGAGCTCAATTGAGCTCACCTCGCCGTCTACTACTCTACTGCTACGACCGTTTGACCTGACCATGATAAGATGGTAAGTGCCAGCCCTAATTGACACTGTCAACCGCACAACCACTGACACTCCCAACCCTTCCTATGGTGTCATGGTAACTACCCAGTAGACCATCAATGATCATACCGCGCTACCACGAAGACTGCCAGGTCTCACCACGGTCGAGCGATAACCACTCTGGCAGACGACCAGTGGTCTTACCATAGCCACCACGGTCACCCAAAGCACCGACCATGGTGGGGTGGTAACGGTCACCACCGACCGCTAGCCACTTACCATAGTCACTGCGGTGAGCCTTCTCACTGCTCGCGGTAAGGTGGTAGACCATCACCCGCCAGCATGCCACCTTTCCATCGCTCGCTGTGTTACCTCACCACCAACAAGAGAACCCCACGGTAAGGAGGTAACCACCTTCCAGATTGCTATCGCTCACCACATCACCACTACGCATAAAGAAGACCACCATGGTAGAGCGGTAACACCACCCAACTGCAGACCGAGCAACAGAGGCTCACGGTAAAGTAGTAAACCACACAACCGCACCTCTAAGAAAAACATGTAGCGGTAAGTGCCATAAACATGGAGAAATCGACCAAGTCTTCAAGGGAAACCCGAATGTTGAGGCATAAATTTCCCAACAATATCTTGCTTTGGGAACCTAACAAAGTAGAAATAAGAAAAACATGTCAAAACTACTAAATAACACGAGTGTGTTATAACACACTCATGTTATGTCTTGCTTTGAGAATCCCCAAGCCTTATGCTTGGATTTTCTTTGGATTTCCAAACCAAAGGCTTAGAGTGTCTTTCGAACCTCCATAGACGTGTTTTTGTATATTCTATGAAATTTTACATAATCTCATTTATGGAAACCATTAGGTTTGCACATCTTTCAAGGTCAAGTAAATTGAACACTTGGGTAATGTTAGGCTCTCTCTTAGCTACTTAACAATGTAAGTTTTGAATATGTTAAGGCTTTTATCTTTAATTTCTTTTTTTGTGTGTTTATTTTTTGTTAAAAACCAATGTTTGGTATTTTTAAATTCATTTTTTAATTGTTCATTGAAATTTCAAATAAATTACATTTTTATAAGCTAGAATCCATTCTACAAATATTTACAAAAATAAAATATTTTGGATTAGTTTTCAAAAATTATAGGAGTGCCATAACCAATTTTTTTTTTCAGGATGTGTCCACTTTGAAAATAGTAAAAAGTCATATATCCATTAAAAAATTATTATAAAAATTAGGCATAAAAGACATGATGTTAGCTAATTTCACACCAAAGCAATTTTAAAAATACCCAAAAAAAGTTAACCTTTTGAGGGAGCCACAATAGATTCTATGTTATGTTTTTTGAAAATAAAAACATATTTGTGGCTCCCTTTTTTGAACCCTTTAATCTCTACCATTTTAAAAAAAATTAGTAGTTTAGAATGTAGAATCAGAGCATTGTGATCCTTTTTTTTATTGCACCTAAAAATTTGGAGTGTAACTATCCTCAATTTCACATCCAAGGTCAGTATTTCCTTATTTCAGAAAAAAAAAAATGGCCACTTAAGACCCCTTTTTGGCCCCACATCTTTCTACAATTACCCTACTTAAGTTCTGATAGAGGTGGCGAGTTCACCTCCAATGAGTTTAATAGTTTTTGTGAAGATCATGGGATTATTAACATTTTTCAGCCCCTAGAACTCCTCAACAAAATGGAGTTGTGGAGAAGAATAATAAAACAATTCATGAAGTAGTAAGGACTATGATGAAGGGATCAAGTTTATCGGATTTCTATTGGAGAGAAGCAATTCGTACTCCAGTCTACATTCTTAACAAAGGCTAAGAAAGAGTGAACAATTCATAAACCACTTATATGAGTTATGGTATGGTAAACCTCCTTCTATGAAATACTTCATATTTTTTGAGAGTAAATGCTATATAAGAAGAGATGAATAAAAATTACAAAAGTTTGATGCAAGATCTAATTATGAAGGAATATTCCTTGGATACTCTACAAGAAGAAAAGCTTACCGATGCTATAATAAAAGGCTAAAGAAAATTGTTGAAAGTGCAAGTGTCAAAGTGGATGAAGAACCACATCAAAGCTTTGTATTGATAGAAGGATATGAATATGATTAATTCTCGTTCAATGAAGAAGAAAATGATGAAGAGAAGGAAAAAGAGATGAAATTTGAAGATAAAGAAGCTCCAAAAAAATGTGTAAGACTCCTAAGTATCTGTAGAAGAACCATTCTTAAGTTCAGATCATTGGAGATAAGAGAAAAGGTGTGTTGATAAGAAAAAATCCTACTATGATAGAGGAACATGTAAATTTGTGTTTACTTTGAGAGGTAGAACCTAAAATAGTGACTGAGGCATGCAAATATGATAAATGAATCAAAGATATGAAAGATGAGTTGGAAAAAATTGAGAAGAATCAAACTTGGGAATTGGTCCCAAGACCTACACACAAGAATGTGATAGGAACTAAATGGGTTTTCAGGAACAAACTGAATGAGGATGGAAAATTTGTCACAAATAAGGCTAGACTTGTGTGTAAGGGCTATTCACAAGTGGAAGGAATAGATTTTGAAGAGACCTTTACTCTGGTGGCAAGGATGGAATCCATTAGATTTTTTTTTTTCCTTTGCAACACATAAGGACTTTAAGGTATATTAGATGGACATGAAGTCTGCATTCTTGAATGGTAAGTTGGAAAGAGGTATAAATTGAGAAATTAAAAGGATTTAAGCTATCAGAGGATGTTGATATGGTTTTTATGTTGAAAATGCATTGTATGGACTCAAAAAAGCTCCTATAAAAGGTTAGATAAGTACTTGTTACAACAAGGATTCAAAAAGGTGTTGTAGATAACAACCATTCCTTTAAGGTTGAAAGAGAACAAATCTAGATTATGGTAGTATATGTTGATAAAATAATATTCAAAGGAAATGAAGGTATGTGGAAGACATTTTCAAATGAAATGTAAAAATAATTTGAGATGTCTATGTGTGGGGAGATGGATTTCTTCCTTGGATTACAAACTAGTCAACTAGAAAAAAGTATTGTCATTTCACAGTGAAACTATGTCAAGGAAATGTTGAATTTTTTTTGAATGGAGGATTCTAAACTAGTGTGTACCCCTATGGTTACTGGTTGTAAATTTAGAAAGAATGATGAATCTCCTAAGGATGATCAAGGAAAGTACAAATCAAAGATTGGTGGATTTCTATACCTAAATTCTACTAGATCGAAAATCATGCATGCAATATGTCTTGTGGAAAGATTTCAAGAAGATCCTAGAGAATCTCATGTTGCAGCAATAAAGATAATATTTAGATACTTGAAGGGCACTCCAGACTTTGGTTTATGGTATCTTAGGGATACTAATTTCTCCTTGAGTGCATATATAGATGTATATTGGGAAAGTTGTATAGATAACATGAAAAGTACAAGTGGAGGTGCTTTCTTTCTTGTAAGTAGATTGGTTTCATGGTTGAGTAAGAAGCATGATTCAAAATTATTATCTACTGCAAAGGAAAAGTATATTGCAACAGCATCATGTTGTGCTCAAGTGTTATGTATGAATCAAACATTGAAGGATATGAAAGTATCATATGATGAACTCATTTATATCTTGTGTGATAATATAAGTGCTATAAATATTTCAAAGAACCTAATAATGCATTCAAGAACAAAACATATCTCTATCTGGTATCATTTTCTAAGATAGAAGGTTACACAAAATGAGGTGAAGTTAGAGTATGTTCCTACAAAGGATCAATTTGTAGATATTTTTACAAAGTCTCTTTCTAAAGATACTTTTGAGTATCTCTGGTAGAAGTTAGGGGTTATTTCCCCTCCTTTTAACTAGATGCATAAGTTGGTACATCTGTCCAAGTGAGCATTCAAGATACATTCTTGGTCTTAGACTGGTGATAAAGGATACCTCTTAGGGGGAGTAGGTAGTAGTGTTTTGATTGGTGGAGCATATATTGTGCCTCTAAGGGGGAGAGAAAACTAAAATATAAGAGTAGTGGAGAAAGAGTAAGATTAGTTGCTTGTTAGTGTTGCCTAAAGAGAATTAATGTCAAAGGGGGAGAGAAGAAAAGAAAAATTCTATGCAAGTTTTTTCAAAGGGAAAGATGTTACCCTTTGTCATTGATGTCAAAGGGGGAGAGAGAAGAATTTTGAAAAACAAAAGGAAATAATTTATGTCATTGAGGGGAGAGTAATTGTTGAAGAACTCCTCATATAGGGGGAAGGATTATAGAGAGAATGGTGTCTAAAGAATAGAGGTAAAAGGAGAGAGTGAAGTGTACCCTAGTAAGGGGGAGTGTTGTTTAATGCATATTTAATTATGTTGATGTTTTTTTAAAGATAGTGTTTCCATCAATGAAAAAGGGGGAGATTGTTTCAAGTATGTTGTTGGTGTTGTTATTGATGTCAATAGTTGGTAATTAATGTCAACAATATGGAGATTTTGTGTGTTGCCAAGTATTGGTGCTAGTATGGATGTGTTATGGTTTGATGAAAAGGTGTTGTGGTTTTTTTATTAGTGTTTCCATTGATGTCTTGTATGTTTGTGATGAATAAGTGTTGTGATTTTTGCAAGTTCACTTGGTTTCCAAGTACTTTTGAGAAAATTTGAATAAAAGAGTATGTAGTGTGACAAAGGTGTCTTCAATAATGTACTCCATATATTTCTCCATGGTTGAAGACATGCTTGTGAATTTCGGTTGTGATGATCAAAGGTGTTCAAGGCTATTATATATAGAGTTTAAGGTTTTAGATCATTCTATTGTGAAAGTTGTGTTTGACAGTGTGTATTTCTGTATAGAAGGTTGTCTGGGAGAATTGAGATTTCCTTATATTTCTTCATAGTGAGGTTTTTTGTCTTGCGGATTTAGGAACATTCTTATATTTTCTATATTTATATCTTCTCTTGGAGTTTCTGGTGTTGATTTTCTTCACAATTTTTGTTCTTGTGTTGAAGTTCAGTTCTAGTTGCAAATGTCTAAAATTTATTGCAATGCCTGGTTGCAAAAAATGATGGTTGAAGCTCAATTCTGGTTGCAAATGTCAGGTGGCGATGGTAGAGTTACAAAATATTTTGATGATGCTAGAATATTCTAGGATGTTGTGTGGATATTATGGAGTGTTTCTATGTGGTCTGTGTGACCTGGAGAATCATGTATTTGGTCACTTGTAGTGTTAGTTAAAGTTTGGCTAGCCTAGCATGCTAGTGTTATTTGTGGAGGTACCTCATGGATTGTAGATGTGTTGAGTGGCGTGGTGATGTAGATTTGGGTCCTAGTTAACCCTTGGTGTGGTCTACCTTCACTTCTTTACATTATGGAAGTGTTTGGTGTCGACTATAGTGTAGACAAATGTAGCCCTTTACATTTTCAGACTTGTATGGACCCTCCCTACTAAAATTGGGATTCTTTATGCCTTATTTGGTCCTATTTATATCTACAGGCCTTATTTAGTGCGTATTTCTGAGGATAATCCCAAAATTTACCTAATGACCAGCCTTAATTTAATGATTTTTGTTTGTATGGCCTAGATTTAGTGATTTGGGACTCATGTGCCACCTTGGGCATATGGGTCCCACCTAAGCTTCGGGGCCTAAACCTGAATTTGGCATTAAACTAAAAATTTCTTGAAATTTGTGTCTTGAGCTTAGCTTATTGGGTCTCATACAACCCAACTGAGATATCAGTGTCACTTAGCTTGGACCTAATTTTGAATTTAATTCCTGGTAGGATTTTATTCTCCTAGATTTGATGTCGGCTTGTAGTATTGTAATTTTAGGAAATTTGGCATAAACAAGAATAAATACAAGGTTATTTCACATATTTTCTCCTAATAATTTTTGACATCAAGCATTAAAGAAATTTTATGGTTATAAAATAATTCAAGAGCATTCAAGAGTTATTATCAATAATTTTGGAGCATTATTGAAGATTTAAGCATCATGTCAAAACCATCATGCATCATGTTTATTGTTGAGCTAGCATTTGTGATGTAGGTTCTTATGATTCAAGCAAGAATTCAAGTCAATATCTACAACATACAATAAAGATTCAAGATCTAATTTTATACTAGACATTACATACAAGATTGCAACCTTTGTTGCAAGGCTTTGGTGAGTTGCAACATAGCTTATTTGTTCATTCATCATTCCTTCATTCAATTTAATTTCATTTCAAGGTTTAATTACTAAAACAAGGTTTGACCAAGGAAAACCCCTATCCACTAACAAAAAAACATTTTTCCCTCTCTTCGATGTGTGATTTTTAGATCTAGGTTGAAGACCCACTGAAGAGAAAGTTTGGAGAAAGTTTTAAAGTTGTCAAAGTTGTCCTCTACATTCCAAGATCATGGAAAGTCATCTATAGGTTGCAATTTAATGTTTCAAACTCAAATATTTGATAGGAGAGAAGCTACAGGAGAACATTAGAGGATATCAGAGTTTAAGATCAACTTAGATACTGAGACTAAATCACCATTTTTTGCATGAGTCCTATTAAACCCGATTTCAAGAATTCTTTTGTAGATCCTAGTTTAGCAGTTCCAGATTTTGGTTTCATCGTGAAACCCTAAATTGGGACTAAATTTACCCTACTAGAATATGAATCCCAGTGTGCATTAAAATTCATATTTTTGGATTGAAGACCTTTTTTTGAGCCTCTCGAGCTTTCCAAGTGCACCTCTATTTATCTCTAGTTTTTTTTTTCTATTTAAGTTTATTTTCTAGGTTGAATACCATTAGGTTTTCCATGTTTCTTTTATTACTTGTCTTTCCAATCCTTTGATTGCTGGTGAACCCCCTTATTGTATTTAATCACACCATAGGACACCTTATTGTAGATCTCTTTCCCTCATTTTCATCCCTAGATTGAGATCTCTACGATTTCCTTGAATGAAACTTGAGGGAAATTGGTGGTTCTATCTCCCAAAAACATAGAGCGACTATTTTCTACACTTTATTTTGGTGAACCTAGCCTTTAGAACACCTTCTTTTTTGATTTGGAGTGCATCATAGTCCTAGATCTAGCTTATGTTAACTTTGCATTAGGTCTTGCATTAGTTAATTTGCATATAGGGTTTCTAAATATTACATTTGTAAAAGTGCATATAGGTTGCATGTTTGCATCTTGCATCATTTAAATTCACTTGAAATCTATAATTCAACATTGTCTAGACAAACTTCAAACAAAAAACCTTAACATTCACTCAAAATTTGTTGAATTCCATGTAAAAACCTAAATTAGGACTCATTCGCCCCTCTAAGTGATTTAGTCCCAATACAAGTGTTTTTCCTAGATTCTTGGGAATTTTGTGTGTTGTGTTTTTCACTGTTTGAACCCTTTAAAACCCCTAAATAGGACTCATATACCCCTCTATGCGATTTAGTCCTAGATTAGACCTAAAAATACCATTTACAACATTGAAAACATCATTTGTATTTTTTTGTTTGTTGCTATTAGCTATTTGTTTTAGTTTGTTGAGTTTCTATTTCATTCATTTCATTATATCTAGCTCAATTTGGTTCAGTTATTGCATGGATTAATTTCAAAATTGTATTTACAAAATTTCATTTTTATGTTGTTGCATAGCATAATAAAAAAACTACCTTGTCTAGAATTTGAAAATTGCATTTACACATTTCATTTTAAGTCTTTCCATTTTGAGTTTGTATAGATTAATTTTCACAAATGTTAGTATCTATCTTTTCCAAGTTTTCAAATAAAAAATTAGTCAATAAGCATGTTAGTCATTCATTCAATACATTTCCTAGGTATGAGAGTTTCTTAGTGCAAGAAAGTGAAAATGTTGACACTTGCCTCAAATCTACACTCCCTCCTATCTCTCCTATTTGTGGGAAGGATGTGATAGAAGAAGATGAAAACATACAAAATCATGATAATCATAGTTGCTCTTCTCCTAATACCTCTCCTACATGTGACAAAGGTATTTCAGTGTTAGAAGATGCACTCATTGAGAATCATGAAATTGTTCGAAGCTCCACTTCTCTAACCTATCCTACATTGGAAGATATTATACCACAAGAGAATGAGACCATAAACACATTTATAAACATCACCTAACCCAATTTTCAATCACCTCTTGCTTGTGAGAATGTTTTAGTCAAAGAGGATGCAATTGTAAGGAATCATGACAATCATATTGTAAGTGAGGATGATAGGTTGGTGTTAGATGATTAAATATTGAAGGTCTATGACAACCCTCTTTATGTTTCTTCCCCTACCTATCCTATTTTGGAAGACATTATGGGACAATCACATTGTTCTTCTCCTAGTATCTCTCCTAGTTGTGAAGAAGATACTTTGAGGTTAGAAAATATAATCGATGAAAGTCATGAGAATCTTAGTTTCCTCTATTCCCCCAAGGAAAACCTTATTAAACAAGAAAATCCAGCCATTGATAACTCCCTTGCGATGAAGTCATTTTAGAAGAACCAACCTTTGAATGTCATGAACATCTAGTTAGTAGTTCTCCTAAAAACTATCCTACTATGGAAGATATCATGGTGAAAGAAAATGAGAGAATTGAAACATATCTTTCAAACAATAGTGATGTGACTTCCTTAGATGGTGGTGAAAAGATGACACTAGACTCCCCTTCATTAGAAAAATATCAACCGAAACCACTAAGGTTATGAATGCACAAGTGTAGACCTATTAGATCCCACCTGATTATTCGACCTCCTCAATACTATTGTGCCTTTTGCACACACGCCCCGTTCGGAACGGGGACCCTCTCTTCCCTCTTTGGATTGTCGGGCCCTTTTTGATTCAACTCATTTTACATGCCCAATTTTGTGTCCTAAAGGGTCAGCATGTTCCCCAAAGCCATATTTTAAGCTTGACCAAAATCGCCCCTCTAAAAAATGCTAAATCTGGGGTCAATTCGGGTTTTCCTTGTCGGAATGCCCTTTTTGGCGTCCGTGGCTCCTTTCAGGCCCAGAACCCCAGGTTTCCCCTTTCGGGTTTTCGTCTCGGGTTTGTTGTTTCCAATGCCTGGCATCCGACATCTTTCCGGACCTCGCACCTCAGATACCAGGTTTCCCCTTCCGGGTTCCCTCTGACGCTTTTATGTTTCTCGCGGCCATGGCGGGACGTCTTCCTAGCCATTGGACTCTGGACCTCCCGCCGTTGTCTGCGAAATTGAACTCACCAACCTTTTGCCATCGTACGAAGGAAGTAACTACAGCAATTAATGGCAGGTTGGGCTATAAAATCATATTTTCTGCCTATCATTTTCATCCGACCACGTGATAGGATTTCAAGGACCTCCAGTACATTTGACATTTTCAGCCTTCGAATCCAAGCTCCATTTTTGACATTTTTCACACGGCCATCAAAAATTTCTTCGGACTTTTGAGGTATGCCCACCATCTGTGCTCTTGTTCTTCATTTTTTAAATTTTTGAGCCTTAAATGAAGTAAAATGTAAACCACATTAAAATCCAGTGGGAGAAGGCCTTCCCATTAAAACACACATTTTAAAAATGTAAAAATCAATCGTTTAAGTGGCCAAAATTCAATTCGGAGCTGGACCACATTGCAGTTGTTCTTTGGTACAGTAGCTAACGTCTCCCAGGCCCAAGCTCTCCCGCAACTATCTGCTCAAAGTTCAAATGGCCGAACCCACCTCAAACTCCGACCTCCGAACTTCACCTTGCAGGAATCTATTGCATCGTTGCTATTTTATACGGCCTTGCCTGAGCGCCTTGCCGACCTTTGGACCCCGGACACTTGAAGTCCATCTGAAGACGAGAAAACTGAAAGAACCAACCAAGATCAAAGTAGCCCCAAGTTTCGGTCCTCAAAATTCCATTCCTGAAATTCCATGCTGACTTCACTATTTCGACGACCTTCCTCGAGCGGCTTTCCGAACCTCAGTTCCTAACTACGCAAAGTCTCTTCCAACTTCCAGGCAAAGACTTTAACTGAATGCACCCTGGATCCCAACCTCCGAAATTCCATCCTCAGAATTTCGTGCCATGTTCACCATTCCAAACGGCCATCCTGGGACGTCTTCCCGACTTCCGGACCCCGGTCCGCTACCCTAGCTTCTTCTAGATTTCGACCACTGGAATTCCCCTCATGGGATTCTATTCCACTGGTGTCGTTTTAACGATGAATTCGAGACAGCTTCCTGACCTCCGGATCCCGATTCTCTGATTGTCGCCTGGCTATCTTGAGTCCTCTGACCATCTCTGAAGACTGTCCTCTGGATTTCCTTCCCACGATCTCCGCTTCCATTTCACTATTTCCAACGGCTAACCCGTGGTCGTTTCCGGTCAATGAAAATTCAGGACCCGGATTCTGAGACCTAGATTTCTGCCTCCCCTGTGTCGTTTCCAACGGTCGTCCTACATCTGGTGCCCGAACTCCCAAATGAAGGATCAAATGACCTCTAAATCCAAAATGGATTTTGACCCACTTGCTAAACTCAGGTCTTCTTTCATGCCAACCTTCTAATACTCAAATCCAACATCAAGAAATGCCTTTGGGAATTCCACCCTTAGTTTGCCCTTTCAAATGGCATTTTGCTAAGGGAATTCTGGCCCTCAGAGCCCGGATTCTCTGCATTGCTTTCTAACGACGAATTATCAAGTATTACAAACTTATTGAATATGAATAATGATTGTAGAGATAATCTTGATGTGCAGGGCCTTGCCTGGAGCTATTTTGATCATGATTATTGTTACTGATTCATGTCCCTTGTGCACGATTTATGGCAACCAGTGTAGAAACTTCCGGTGCCTCCAAGGAGAAAGGGAAAGGAATAGCCAAGACACCTCAAGGCAAGGAAGACAAGGAACTAATGAAGTACAAGTTCCAAGGGGTCCCCATACAATCCAAAGTCACCTCTCTCTGGAGAGACATCACAAATACCAACATCGGCCAGGTCGATGTTGACGAATTCATACATAGGGTTAGGATGAACCCTAAGACAGAGAATGCGAAATTGATAAAGAAAAGCAGAATTTCCAAAGCTGCGGGCTTCCTGCCAGTCTTGGTGGCCCCAGAACTAGTAATGGCATGCGTAGAAGCATATCAGGAGGAGACCCGAACTATAGTGGACCGGGATGGAAATATCCTTGCAGACATGTCCCTGTCAGGTATAACGGCAACATTCCACATTCTTGCCTATGAGAGCATGGAGACCCCCACCATGGGGGAGTGCAAGGAACTATGGGAGTAGGATCCCTTTGGATGCAAGAAGCTCATCAATTAGTATTGGTTAAAGGACAAGCGGGGTAGCACTGGAAAGCTTCCTTAGGAGCTTTTTCACAGCAATTTCTTCGAGGATTACCATGACTTCATAACTTTACTAAGCCAAGTGATGGGCCTCCCTGCGGCGGCCTTCTCCCAAGAATGGATGTTCTATTTTGTAGAGAAGATTCTCTGCAGCCGTGGGATCACCTTCTGTTGGGGAGAGATAATCAGTGATTGCTTCCACGAGCAGTTTACAACCGTGAAGAAGACCTCCAAGTTCTTCATGACCTCCTACTTGGTATATTCCCTCACTGATTGGTGACACTATCAGGGGTTGGCAGTGGTACCCAGTGATCCATCAGGGGTGGACGCAAACTACATGATAAATATACTCAACTACAGTTCAAAAATTTCAAGAGAGATTACTGTTAGGTGAATGATGCATTCATCGCCCACATCATTCGATCCCTTGAGGGGGACTTTCAAAGAAGAGTTTCTCATAGTGCCAGAGCTCTCCTCAAACAGTATGCCTTCCTTTACATATAATTCCTGAAGTTCACATACATTTGTGTCGAGGGATTCACAGAAAGACCAAATAAGCTGCCTCGGTACCCCAATGACCGGATCATTCTATTGGAGCTGACCCGACAGCTACGACATATTCATAGCATCATGAGTGATAAGCATTTGGCAGGCCCACCTTACCCCATTGGGCTCAGCCAAGGAATGTACAAGATTCATACCTCCCAGTGTGTGGGGTATTCAGAAAGAGAGTTGGCTGAGTACAACTTTCATCAATATATAGCTCGGCCTCGAATGGACTTGTACGGACACATCAGGAAGGTGCTAGGATGAGAGTATTCCCAACTCCACAATGTCAAAGAATTTTGAGCCAATTTCAAAGATGATCTTGAGGTGAGGTTGAGGCACTACATGTGCATGACTGCCATCTATGTGCGAAGGATCAACTTGTGCCTGGTTCCTAACCAGCTCAAAGAAGATGAAGACACGGTGATCGATCCAGGATACGATGTCGTCCCCAATTTTCCACTACCTACAATTAACTGGAATGAACCAGAGCTTGATGACATCAACATACTCACTAGGCCCATTAAAATCCGAACAAGGGCATGGATTGACCAACAGGTGGCCCGACTAAAACAACAAGGAGTCGCTTTGACATTCAAGGGACTAGAAAGTGAACCAAGTGGCTCCGATGGAGGGGAAGCTACCGCCACAACTAGGGAAGCATCTAACACACCACCATCGGTTAGGACCAAGAAGAGAAAAGAGGCCAGTGAGCAGATGCCTAAACCAAAGGTCTATGCCCGCAAGTCTTCTGAGCCAGAGCCTTCCAAGAAGAAAAGAAAGACAACTGGAGGCACAAGGATGGCTGTGATGCTCAAGGGTCCACCCCTTGGGATCAGAGAAGAAGGATCTAGCTCACCAAGGTCCCCCCCTGCTTCAATCATTTATGTTGTTGTTGTTGCTCCCGCCCTGCATGCTTCACTTGTGGCTTTTGTTTCCTCCCTGCCCGTGGTGGACATCTCCATCCACCTTGCTTCGACTTCTCCAATCTTGCATATCATTCCCGTGGATTCATCATTCGCCATGACCTTGCCCATCTCCTCTTCTTCTATGTCTCCTTCCCTCCCCTCTACTTCTGTTGCTACGATGCCTATCCTTGGTCTCCCTGAATCTTTCATAAAATATATGCAAAATGTGTCATCCGAGCTCTCGGGGATGCTCACTAACCCAATGGTTCAGGCTGCAATAGCTAAGGCTATGGCCCATGCTCTAGCTCGCCTCCCCTCAACCGAACCACCAAAGATGGAGGCGACAATGCAAATATTAGATGAGCACAAGTGATAGCAGTTAGAGGCTACAAAGGCACCAGAAGATGAGGAATTCAAGTACCATGAACATCCACTATTCGAGCGCCGAGAGATAAACGAGGTAGCTTATGAGTCCTCTAGTGAGAGCAACGAAGAGCTGAATGCTGAATTTATAAGAGAATCAAATGACCCTGAGCTCAATGCAAAATGGGGGAAGCAACTCGAGGAGATTGAGGATAAGGAAGCCAAATACTGGCTCGCAAGAGAAGAAGAGATTGTTACTCAAGAGATAGAGGGCAGCAAATATCCTAATAAGAGGCATGACCAGACTCTAGAGCATGACAAGGAAGCATCCCTCCATGAGGACGAGCAAGGGAAGAACCCCAAAGAGCATGGGTATGATCAAAATGAAGAGGAGGGGGATGCTGAAAGGGAAGATCCAGCCAAAGAGAAGTTGGATACTGAGTCCCCCGCTAGACATGAAACCCTTTGACAAGACTCCAAAGAGAAGAAAGAAGATGCGGGGACTGAAGAGAAGGCTCTTGTTGTTAGAGCCATTGAGCTTGAGAAGAAAGATAGTGGGAGTCAGAGTGAACCACCTAGAGAGGAGCCCCAAGTACCCAAGTGGCTATAGAGGCAGCTGAAGTAGAAAACTCCCACCATGAAGGATCCCAAGGCAAGGCTGGAAGCCATTATGGCTAGAGCACAAATAAGCACCAAAAAGAAGGAAAAGAATCCAAAGGTCAGATCGAGGGTAACCATGGATGCCTCAAGATCAAGGGCGGTGCAGACAGCGATGCCGGTGGTTAGAGAGCAAGGTATAATTTATAACATCTCCACCATCAACTTGGGAGTGCCCATGAGGGAACAAAAGTTCGATCACCTCTAGGAGTCAATAGCTACAGTTATACACCTTATCTAGTAGGATAAGATTTCAAAAAAGGAGCTCAAGGAGCAAGTGGCCAATCTAATGGTGTACATTCAGTAGTGGTCATCCCTAGATGAGCAGCCCACAATGTCATCTACCCTGCCTGAGCTGCTATCCTAGGAGTAGATTAATAAGTTAGAAAAGAGAAGAAACTTAGAAAAGACTATGGAAAATTTGTTCCGACAGGTCTTAGACATGGGAAACATGGGTATCAATGTGGTTGTTCAGAAAACAAACAAGTTCCTCGAAGTGTAGAGAACCCTTGAGGGAACGAGGCAGTTTTGTGAAGAGTTCCCAACAAAGTACAGGGCAGCCTATCCAAAGATTGAGGCCATACTCACATTTCCAAGTGAGGTTTGGGAGAAGGACCTTGCCCTCAAGGATGATGACCATTGGCTAGTGGATACTTGGAACTGAGATTTTGATCACTGAAAGAGGAGGCTAGAGCAGATCCTAGACCATATCGTGCCAGATATCGAGTGGGCTAGGGAGACCAGGGATGAGTGCGCTGGTTACCTCAAACTGATGATGGGGTATGAGCTGCCCGCAGTTGAGATCAATCCTGAGAACATAAAGCCCCACTTCTTGAAGACTATGGAAGATGGGATGTCAGCTGAGGTCACCACTAAGTTTATGAGCTTTGTGGCCCTTGCCTTCATGCAGTCAGAGCTTTTCAGGGACAGTGCAGCCAAATATGAAGAGGACTAGAAAAAACTTGTCAGGAATTCCCAGGAATTGAGCTACCAAGTGCTACGATCGGACATCATGGTGATGGATAAGCTCTAGCCACTAATCCTGAACTTTGTAGAGTATGCAGCATTGAAAAGGCATGAAGTTAACCCTATCATTGATGAAGAGTTCCTTAAAGAATAGCTATAGCAAAGGGAAAATAGCTAAAAGATGAAATTGCTACAGTGTTGTCACTAGAAGATGAAACAGGGAAAAGATAAGAATGAATTTATAAATGTAATATATTTAGGGGTAGGTGAAACCCTATTTTAAAGTGAATCCTGGCCACACAATAGAATCGAATCTTGGAAAATCATTTTATTTTTTGAAAACCATAAATAGGGCTCTCCTCCTCTCATTTTAAGAGAGTTGAGTTGTTATAAAGGCATGCTGCAGAAATTATAATAGAAATATAGTCATTTTCTGGTGTATTTATTTGTTTCTCCATATGTTTCATTATTCTTATCCCTTTAGTTAGAACTTTGCTTTAAGTTACTTTGCTACATTAGTATCCTTAGATTAGTTGGTAGTTAATATGCTGTCTCTAGTTTTGAAGATTACTACTGTGTGTATGCTTTCCTTGTCCATACTTTTGGTCATTTGCTAATGGTATATGACTATGTAAAGTTAGCCTGGACTTTAATCTCATTGCTTCTCATTAAAATTTATCTTTATTCATGTTCCCATGGTGAATGAATGATGAATATCTACAGTCCTTAGAAGATAGCATAGATTTCTTGATATTGTGAGAATTTTGATTTAGTGAAATTATATTTAAGGAAACTGTCCACAACAGGAACCTCCATGATCACTATTCATCAGTAGTTGCAGGTCTAGGAACCATCTTCCTTCCTTTCCCTTTTTCCCCTTTGTTTTTAGAAATAACTTGTGTTAAGGTTCACTGCACATTGTAAAGCAAAATCTGACGAAACAATGGAATTCAAGACTCCTGCCTGAACCAGCAGCAGGGCATAGTAATTCCAAATCCATAAAACTCCATTCATTGACCCATTTCTCCTACAACTTTGACCATGTAAGACCACCTTGTGATTCAAGCAAAATCACATCAAACAACTGATATGTTCCAAGCTCCGTCATGACTTGACATCTGAGAGACCTTGGGATAGTGTTATGCAATTTGATTATGGAAGATTGTCTTTCAAGAGAGGTAATGCACCTGCGTATTACCTGTGTTGTGAAGTGCATAAAAACACCATCAACAGAACTGGCACTAGAAGGAGGGCTTTGAAAGTAACGCTGGGTCGAATTGGGTCATCTTCCCCTAAAAGATTCCATCGAATCCTGAGGTCTACACCCAACAAGGGAGAGTTTCAAGAATTATAGCCCCTTACTCGAGCTAGAAGAGCTAAACGAGGGGAATCATCCATCACCATTCCCACCGAGCAGCTAGCTACCCTTCCACCTCCGTCTCCTTCGCCTTTACTAACAGCTCCACCTCCTGCTCATCCAATCCATACAGTGTTCTAGGTTACAACTCCATCTATGTTGAACACTACCTTTCAGCCAAACATAGTCACCGGCCCCACTGTAGTCTCGTCTATTGCTGCCACCCCATCATAGCCATAGACCAATCTGGTGCAACCACCTCCACCACCTTTTCCAATGGCGTGGCTGGGTAATAACCTATCTCCCCTCGCTTTCAACCTCTACCATGATATGCGAAAGAATCTTGAGAATTTTTGCTCAAAGTTCAACTCCTAGGATCCACAAAGGACAACTGAAGAACATGTCAAGATATTCGAAATCGCCTTGAAGACCATGGAGATCATATATGAGGATGTAGCTTGAAGACTTTTTCCTTGCTCATTAGGGGAAGAGGCCTTCTACTGGTACGACAACTTACTAGTCAAAACTATCAGCACATGGGATCTTCTGAAGAGTGCATTTTTATAGAAGTTCAAGACCCCTGTCAGCCCCGTAGATTCATACTGACACTTCATGTCGGTTCAGAGGGAAATCAATGAACCAATCAACTCATTCAATGACCATTTTCACAGAGCATACACTCGGCTGCAGGCCCCGTATGTTTTCAATGATGTTGTTGTCATGCCTGTTTACTATGCAGCATTGGATAACCTCACTTTAGCATTGGTAAAAAGGATGAGGCCGCCACCTGCTAGGTTGGTCAATACATATGTTGAAGCCATCATTGCTAGCATGGATTTGGGGTAGAATATATTTGGTCCATTTCCTTCTCTTGGGAAAACTACGCACCTAGCACAAATACAAAGACTCACGCAAGCTTTGCAGCATCAAACACCCCTGCTCAATCCAGTGCTACAGCTACCTATGGTCCTACATCCTAGGCAGCCAATGAACTAGGAAAATCCAGTACCACACTACTTGCTACCCTAGTAGCAATAGTCGCATCCACAACAATCTCAGATGTTAGCATACCTTCAAGCAGCGAAATTTCCACCCGCTCACCAAAATCAGCTGGTGGCACAACCTGTGTTCCTTTAGAATGCCGCACCACAACCAAACAACACCAAAAAGGATAGAATCGATGAGCTTATAGAGATGATCAAAAAAATTTCAACCGAGATGACGCACTTAAAGAATCAGAATAACCAGTTGCAAATATCGCAAAAGAGCATCTAGGCCAACCTTAATAGGGAAAATTAAGATCATCGTGAAAATAGGGACAATTAGGATGCTAGTACATCGTCAGGGCAGAACTATGATAGGAATTAGAACCTGAGTCAGAACTTTGACAGAAGACCCTTCCAGAGGAAAAACCGGACATGGAACACATGTCCCAACAATGGTGGAGTTCCCACAGCTCTCGATCAACCTAACAACAATAGTAATGAAAACCCCGCTAGCAGCGTTTACTTGGGAGAGGCTACATTATCTAGTTGGTGCCACATACACAAGACGAGCCACCATTTTGAATTAGATTGTCTAGAATTACAAACTATAGCTGAGATTTTCCAAGTAGAAGTTCAGAATGCAGTCGATAATTTAGGATGTAGAGACATTGTCCCCTCGGATCCATACGATTCCTCAGTGTTGGTGCTAAATCAGGTCGATTTTCCAAGGGTGGAATGCAACACCCCCAAACTAGAGAATGTTGATTCAAGCAATCATGATGTAGCAAGAGAGTTAAGTTCTGAAAGCCCTTTAGCCTAGCTTTTTGATTCAGTAGATAATAGTCCCAAAGATGACGAAGAGGAGCCTAGGGAGGACGAAGTCCAGATGTTTCACCAGCGAACTACCCCTTCCAACCTCAGAAATAGATAAGTCGAAGGCCATGCTAGAGGTCCTTTCATGACCTCCACCCCGCCAAACAATTTCAACACCCCTCTTGATCCAATCGTAAATAACAATCTGGGTTTTCCCCATATGCCCATGTGATATCTTAGCAGAAATAAACAACAAAACAAGAGCCAAAGCCAAACTACTAGCTCCTCCCAGAACATTTCCCATAATCAAGAGATTGAGCAGATGGGGGAGTATATTGCTGAGGAGTTCAAGAAGGTGAAGGTAAGTGTGTCGACATTTGAACTTCTAAAGGTGCCTGCTATCCGGAATGCTTTTTTCAGAATGATAAATGACACTCCACCATAGGGGTCAACTCAGGAAACTCTAGTGAAGAAGGTCTCCTTTAATGATCAGCCAAGTGAATCAGTTGTTAGAAAAATCTTTAACAGTAGGGCCGACCAGCCAGTAGTTCAATAAACAAGCAAGCAGCCTGATGGGCCGGCTAATTGGGTGCCAACTCAAAACAAGGGCAGCGAAAAGGATAAAGGTCAAGTCACTCAGGTTGACGTTTCTGGAGGGTTATTTCAAGGGAAATTCGAGACTCCTCCCTTTCTAACCACCATCTAGGTGTTCAGAAAGAACCTCCACAATTGCTTGCTTGATTCGGGAGCCTCGACCAATGTCATGCCCCTGAGCGTGTGCGAGGCACTTGGGATAATGTCAACTCCTTCCTAGTGGAAGGTGACACAACTTGATAAAACCAAAATCAACATGTGGGGGAAATCAATAGAATACCCATCCAGGTTGCTGCCGACCCTAGATCCAATAAACTATTGACATACAGGTGGTCAATATCCTGGATACCTAAGGTATAATCCTAGGCAGGGATTTCATGAGAGCATTGAATGGATATGCTGCTATGGATTACTCTCACATGTAGCTACCATGGAAAGGAATGCCCAATTAGATCCGGATTGATAGAGAGCATCAGATGAAATTCATGATTACTGAATACAATAACAAGAATGAGGTGTTGTATGTTGAAACCAGTCTGGGGAATTATTCCCCAATGTCATATCACCATGAACAAGAATACCCTGAAGATGAGGGAACAAGCGAGGTCTTCTTCGTGCTATGCAGCCCATCTGCTAATTTGAAAAATGTTTCTCAGAGCACTGAGATGCTCATCGAATCTAATGACAGGGAGCTGGGAGAGAACGACGGCCTGGGGCTGCTTGATGGTTTCTGAGATTTCATAGAGAAATGTGTGCATGACTAGTTAAGTCTGGGAAATCAAATGAACTTCCAAGAACTCCTGCTCCCTAGTTGGTGCAGGGTACACAATGCTACTCACTCAGAATTTGACTGCTGCTTGTACCAAATAGCAATTGAACATGTTAAAAAATAAGCTACTCTGAAGGAGAAAATGGGATTTGCATCCTGTGAATAACATGTCCCATCCCTGCGGTTCCTAAGGTAGTCACCGAAATGAAACCCCCACCGAAGGTGAAAGCCGGATCTGTTGGTCCTGTGCCTAAGGATTCTCCCGAATTTTGGACATTGCGCTTTGATGGTTCTAAATCCAAGCTCGAAGTTGGGGCAGATTTCGAACTGATCAGTCCCAAAGGTAAATCATACTTTTCTGCTCATAGACTGTAGTTTTATTGTACTAACAATGTGGTAAAGTATAAAGCTTTGGTCTTGGGCCTCTTGATGGCATTGAGAAAGAATGTCAAGATGCCCCAGGTGTATGGAGACTCAGAGTTAGTCATAAAACAGGTCAGAAAGCTTTATCCCTGCTATGATCGAAGGCTTACTAACTATCGACACTGCGTATGGGATCTACTAGAAGGGTTGGATGCATTCAACATTCAGCTGATCCCACGCACTCAAAATTATACCGCCAATGCCCTAGTGCAGGCAATAAGCACACTACAACCATTATCCCTATCTAGCCTCAGAAGATTCATGGTGGAACTCACCCCCGTCCTATCAATCCCAGATAATGTAGCTAATTTCCAAGTATTCAACGATGACAAGCATATTTTGGATTTCATCACCAGTTCTGATGTGTTTGCTACATAGATAATCGACAAAGTCAAACCACAAGAGGCGGAATTGGATATAGAGGGGATCATTAACTTGAAAACTAACACCATCCCTAGGGGAATCATTTAATTGGAGCAAATCTTTGACCTTGATCAGATCAGGGACCAAGATCAACAAGCTAAAAAGGATACCATCAGCGGCCAATGTGACACTTACAATTTGGGTATGGCCAGAAATGCCAAGAATGTGTTCATAGGTGAAGTATGCACTCATGAGGAAAGAAAAGGGATTATTGAAGCGCTACGAAAGTACCATGATGTCATAGCCTGGAGCTATGATGGTCTCAAGACATATGACACGTCGATTATCACACACACTATTCCTCTAAGACTAGATGCAAAACCGTTCCGATAGCAACATCGCCTTGTCAACACTCTATTGGAGCCCATAATATATAAGGAAGTATAGAAGTTGCTATCAGCTAGGATCAACTTTTCGGTCAGACATTCCACATGTGTAGCGAATCTAGTTCCTGTCAGAAATAAAAAATGGAGAAATCAGATTGTGTGTGGATTTCCGCAATCTGAATCGAGCATCAAAAAAGGATAACTATCCGGTACCCTTGTTGGACAAGGTATTGCAGGTAGTAAATGACTCCCAGATGATGTCCTTCTTGGATGGATATTCAGGATATAACCAGGTCATGGTGCAGTATGAAGATTGACACAAGACAATATTCACCACCAAGTGGGGAACGTTCGCATATAGAAGAATTACGTTTGGACTCATCAACATTGGTGCCACTTTCCAGCGTGCCATGGATATTGCATTGAAGGACCTTATTGGTAAGTGCATCATCATCTACATGGATGATTTAATAGTATTCTCAAAATAGCGAGGTAATCACGTCGCTGACTTATGCAAGGTTTTCGAGAGGTGCCACTCATTTGGGGTTTCCCTTAACTCGAAGAAGTGCATCTTCGAGGTCACTGAGGAGAAACTCCTTGGACATGTCCTATCAAAGCGGGGAATTTCTTATGACTCTGAACATATTCAATCCATCATGAAAATCTAGCTGCTAGGCAATAAGAAAGAATTGAAGTCTTTTTTCGGAAAGATCAATTTTGTCCACAAGTTCATTACAGGATTTGCGGAAATAGTTAAACTACTCAATGCCATGCTAAAACAAGACACCAAGGTTGAGTGGACTCCTGAAGTGAAACAGGCCTTTGGGGAAATCAAGAAAGCAATTATCGATGCCCCTATGCAGGTCAGCCCTAACTACCTGAAGCCCTTTTATGTATACTCCTTTGCTTCAGATCATTCATGTGCTGGTATTCTGATGCAAAAGGATGACAAGGGAAATGAGCATCCCATCACCTTCATAAGCGCCCCCTAAAGGATGCCGAACTACACTATCATAACATTGAAAAACATGCTTATGCCCTTGTGAAGGGAGTCAAAAATTTTAGGCATTATATCTTACACAATAAGGTCTTTGCCATAGTTCTCGACCCCGCAGTGAAAACATTGCTTATGCAGAATGAGTTAGGGGAACGAAGGGCAAAGTGGATCACAGTGCTACAAGAGTATGACATGGAAACCTAGCCGATGAAGTTGGTACGAGGGCAAGCACTTTCCCGAACAATGACAGAGGTAGTTATTGATGCTGAACTCAAACTCACGGTACAATAGTACCAGTTGGAGGATGTCTCCCTAGGGGAATGGTATGATGACATAGTGTACTACCTACTGAATCATAAATGTCCGCCTCACCTATAGGGAGTCCAAACGTGAGCTCTTAGATTGAAAAACAACAACTATATGTTATAGAGCTCCATATTGTACAAGAAAAATCATGAAGGTATCTATCTGTGATGCTTGGGAAAGGAGGAAGTTGATCGCGCTCTTAAAGAATTCCATGACAAGTTCAGAATTGGCCATGGCTCAGGTCTATCAACCACACATCAAATATTGAGAGCTGGGTATTATTGGCCCACCATTTTCAATGATGCCCATGGTCATGTTCGTACCTACCACGTGTGCCAGATTGCTGCCAACAGAGAAAGGAACGTTGCTATCCCACTACAACCTGTCCTGGAGGTAAGGCCTTTTGCGCAAAGGGGTCTCGACTTCATTGGTCTGGTAAGTCATCCATCATCTGCAGGACACAAGTACATTCTGACCACTTCTGATTACTACACTAGATGGACAGAAGCAATAACTTTTAGGCAGTGTACAACTAAACTCATAACCAATTTCCTAGAAAGCTTCATTTTAAATCATTTTGGTTGCCCATATGCTCTAGTATGTGATAACGGCCCTTCGTTTGCCTCACTGAAATTTGCAAGTTGGGCCTTTGATTATGGCATCGCCCTCAAATTCTCCTCCAACTATTATCCTCAAGGAAATAGCCTTATTGAGTCCACCAACAAAAACTTGATCATGGTGATCAAGAAGCTGCTAGATAGGAATCCCAAGGATTGGCATACCCAACTTCGTTTCGCCTTGTGGGCAGATCGCACCCACCACAAAGCTGCCCTTAGAGATTCCCCGTACCATCTAGTCTATGGCTTAGAACCAATCTTCCCCATACATTTGAAAATCCCAACCCTTCAATTTATCAATGACTTTTATGAAGGAGGAGACCAGAGAGAAGCTCGCCTCCCCAAGCTGATGCACTTTGAAGAAGTACGAGACCGTGAAATAGAAAATTTCACCAAACATCAAGGCATAATCAAAAGATGGTTCGATCGTCGAACCAAAATTAAGGCCTTTCACATTTTTAATTTGGTCCTCTATTGGGACAAATCCCATGAAAAGAAAGGGGGACACAACAAATTCGACAAGCTTTGGCTTGGCCCCTTTCAGATTGCTGAAATCCTTGGAGATAATGCCTTTTTCCTAAAGACTCTCACTGGTGAAAATGTCTTGTTTCCTGTCAAAGGGAAACACCTTAAGCATTACTTTTAGGCTTGAGCTCTTCGGAGTTGTCTGCGTAAATACCTATACATAGGTTAGGATAGATTTCCTACTTTGTCCTTTGGTTTTGCTCACTGACCCAACCATTTTGTCATAATTTTGGAAGAGTCTCCCTATTCTACTATGGTGGTCGTGCTTGGCCGACAGATGGTTTGCTTCGCTATCTGCTTTCATGTGGTTCCCTAGTTAAGCCTTCATTACCTATTACTGACCTCTGAAAGCTCCTAAGCATCGGTTTTCAACTTTCGGACTCTAAATTAACCTAGGATGGTTGTCTGCTTGAATCCCCTGTGTTTGTCATGGAATCCACAAAAAACATTTTAAATATTTCCAAAGAATGGTAGGGTGACTACTGGGAAGTGGGGATAAGTGAAAAACCTAAAGTCTGCTCCAGTGACCACTGTGATTCTCAAGCCCATTGTGAGCTTCGGTGCTCACACATTTGAATGAAGGAAAGAGAAAGTGCTAAAAGGAAATATCCAGCACAAGCAATAAATAAATTTAAAATACCAACCGTATGGGTGTGCAAATATCTCTACCGGGGCTATGGACGCCTGGCTGGTAGTAGAGCTATGTTCATGAGGTCGTAGCAACAACTCCATCGGGGCTATAGATGCCTGACTGGCAGCGAAGCAATGTCCAGGTTACTTTTGGGGTTAGATGGAATATGTAGCTTATCTCTCCCAACCAGTGGTTATTCATGCTCTCTGTGAGGAAAGGAAATGAACTCCCCTTACACACACCTCCATGATGATATTGCAGTTCGATTCAATCCTGCCTTCCTTAAACTATTCTTAGTTCAGCTTTGAAAGTCAGCTTCAGTTTGTGAAACCAGAGATCATGGGTTTAGAATGAATATTTATCTCTAGAACATCGGGAGTGTTCTCCCAATGGAGTCGCCATTTGTTGTGCCTTTTGCACACATGCCCCTTTCGGAATGGGGACCCTCTCTTCCCTCTTTGGATTGTCAGGCCCTTTTTGCTTTGCCTCATTTTGCATGCCCAATTTTATGTCCTAAAGGGTCAGCACGTTCCCCAAAGCCATATTTTAAGCTTGACCAAAACCGTCCCTCTAATAAAATTTTAAATCTAGGGTCAATTCAGGTTTTCCTTGTCAGAATGCCCTTTCTGGCGTCCATGGCTCCTTTCGAGCTCGGAACCCCGAGCTTCCCCTTCTGGGTTTCCATCTCAGGTTTGCTGTTTCCAATGCCCAGCGTCTGATGTCTTTCAGACCTCAGACCCTAGATGCCAGGTTTCCTCTTCTGGGTTCCCTCTAACGCTTTTCCATTTCTCACGGCCGTGGTGGGACGTCTTCCCGGCCACCAGAATTCGGACCTCCCGCCGCTGTCTAGGAAATTGAACTCACCAACCTTTTGCTGTAGTATGAAGGAATTAACTACAACAATTAATGGTAGGTTGGGCTATAAAATCAGATTTTCTACCTATCATTTTCATCCGACCGAGTGATAAGATTTTGAGGAGCTCCAGCGCATGTGACATTTTCTGCATGGCCATCAGAAATTTCTTCGGACTTTTGAGCTATGCCCATTGTCTTTGCCCTTGTTCTTCATTTTGTCAATTTATGAGCCTTAAATGAATTAAAACGTAAACCACATTAAAATCTGGTGGGAGAAGGCCTTCCCAATAAAACCCACATTTTAAAAATGTAAAAATCAATCGTTTAAGTGGCCAAAATTCAATCCAGAGCTAGACCATGTCGTGGTTGTTCTTTAGAACAGTAGCCAACGTCTCTCGGGCCTCGACTCTCCCGTAGCCATCCACTCAAAGTTCACATTGCCGAACCCACCTTGGAATCCAACCTCCGGACTTCCCCTTGCGAGAATCCGTTGCGTCGTCGTCATTTTATATGGCCTCGCCCGAGCGCCTTCCAGACCTCTGGACCTCAAACACTCAAAGTCCATCTGAAGACTTGGGAAAATCGAAAGAACCAACCAAGATCAAAGCAGCCTCGAGTTTCAGTCCTTGGAATTCTATTCACAAAATTCCGTGCTGACTTCAACGTTTCAACACCTTCCCCGACTGGCTTTCCAAACCTCAATTCCCGAATACGCAAAGACTCTTCCAACTTCCAAGCGGAGCCTTTAACCGAATGCACCCCGGATCCCAACCTCTGAAATTCCATGCCGCATTCACCATTCCAAACGGTTTTCCTAGGATGTTTTCCTGACTCTCAGACCCTGGTCCGCTGCCCGAGCTTCTTCCAGATTTTGACCATTGGAATTCCCCTCTAGGGATTTCGTTCCACTGATGTGGTTTTAACGACGAATTCAGGATAGCTTCCCAACCTCTGAATCCCGATTCTTTGATCGCTGCCTGGCTATTCCGAGTCATCTGACCATCTCCGAAGACTGTCCTCTAGATTTCCTTCTTTGGATCTCTGCTTCCATTTTGCCATTTCCAACGGTTGACTCGTGGCCACTTCCCGCTGACGACAATCTTGGACCCTGATTTTGAGACCCGAATTTCTACCTCCCTTGCGCCGTTTCCAGCGACCGTCCTGCATCTGGTGCTCGAACCCCCAAATGAAGGATCAAATGACCTCCAAATCCAAAATGGATTTCTATGCACTTGCTAAATTCAAGTCTTCCTTCATGCCAACCTTCTAATACTCAAATCCAACACCAAGAAATGCCTTTGGGAATTCCATCCTTAGTTTTCCCTTTCAAACGTTATTTTGGCAAGGGAATTCCGGCCTTAGGAGCCCGAACTCTCTGCATTGCTTTCTAACGATGAATTATCAAGTGTTATCAACTTATTGAATATGAATAATGATTGAAGAGCTAATCTTGATGTGCAGGGAATTGCCTAGAGCCATTTTGATCATGATTATTGTTACTGATTCACATCCCCTGTGCAAGATTTATGGAATCCGGTGTAGGAAATTTTGATGCCTCCAAGGAGAAAGGGAAAGGAATATCCAAGACACCTTGAGGCAAGGAAGACAAGGACCTAATGAAGTACAAGTTCCAAGGGGTCCCCATACAATCCAGAGTCACCTCTCTCTAGACAGATGTCACAAATACCAACATCGGCTAGGTTGATGTTCACAAATTCATACAAAGGGTCAAGATGAACCCTAAGACAGACAATGCAAAATTGATAAAGAAAAGCAGAATTGCCAAAGCTGCGGACTTCCCATCAGCCTTGGTGGCCCCAGAATTGGTAATGACATGCGTAGAAGCATATCAAGAGGAGATCCGAACTATAGTGGATCGGGACGAAAATATCCTTGCAGACATGTCCCCGTCGAGTATAACGAAAACATTCCACATTCCTACCTATGAGAGCATGGAGACCCCTCCCATGGGGGAGTGCAAGGAACTATGGGAGTAGGATCCCTTGGGATGCAAGAAGCTCATCAATCAATATTGGTTAAAGGACAAGCGGGGTAGCACTGGCAAGCTTCCTCAAGAGCTTTTTCGCAGCGATCTCTTCGAGGATTATCATGACCTCGTAACTTTACTAAGCTGAGTGATGGGCCTTCCTGTGGTGGCCTTCTTCCAAGAATGGATGTTCTATTTCATAGAGAAGATTCTCTGTGGCAGTGGGATCCCCTTCTATTGGGGAGAGATAATCAGTGATTGCTTCCACGAACAGTTTACAACCATGAATAAGACCTCCAAGTTCTTCATGACCTCCTACTTGGTATATTCCCTCGCTGATCGGTGGCATTATCAGGGGTTGGCGGTGGTACCCAGTGATCCATCAGGGGTGGAACTCAAACCATATGATAAATACACTCAACTACAGTTCAGAAATTTCAAGAGAGATTATTGTCGGGTAAATGATGCATTCATCACCCACATCATTCGGTCCCTCAAGGGCAACTTTCAAAGAAGAGTTTCTCATAGTGCTAGAGCTCTCCTCAAATAGTATGTCTTCCTTTACATACAATTTTGAAGTTCACATATATCCATGTTAAGGGATTCATAGAAAGACCAAATAAGCTGCCCCAGTACCCCAATGTTTGGATCATTCTATTAAAGCTGACCTGGTAGCTATGACATATTCACAACATCATGAGCGATAAGCATTTGGTGGGCCCACCTTACACCATTGGGCTTGGCCAAGGAATGTAAAAGATTCATACCTCGCAGTGTGTGGGGTATTCAGAAAGGGAGATGGCTAAGTACAACTTCCATCAATATACAGCTCAGCCTCGAATAGACCCGTATGGACACATCAAGAAGGTGCTAGGACGAGAGTATTCCCACCTCCACAACCTTGAATACTTTTGGGCCAACTGCAAAGATGATCTTGAGGTGAGGTTGAGGCACTACATGTGTATGACCGCCATCTATGTGTGAAGGATCAACTTGTGCCCGGTTCCTAACCAGCTCAAAAAAGATGAAGACACGGTGATCGATCCGGGATACATTGTTATCACCAATTTGTCACTGCCTGCAATTAATTGGAATGAACCAGAACTTGATGACATCAACATAGTCACTAGGCCCATTGAGATCCGAACAAGGGCATGGATTGACCAACAGTTGGCCTGACTAAAACAACAAGGAGTCACCTTGACATTGAAGGGACTAGAAAGTGAACCAAGTTGCTCTGATGGAGGGGAAGCTACCACCACAACTGGGGAAGCATTAACACACCACCATCGGTTAGGACCAAGAAGAGAAAGGAGGCCAATGACCACCTGCCTAAACCAAAGGTCTATGCCCGCAAGTTTTCTAAGCCAGAGCCTTCCAAGAAGAAGAGAAAGACAACTGGAGGCACGAGGATGACTGTGATGCCTAAGGGTCCACCCCTTGGGATCAAAGAAGAAGGATCTAGCTCGCCAAGGTCCCCCCCTACTTCAGTCGTTGTTGTTGTTGCTATTGATCCCGCCCCACATGCTTCGCTTGCGACTTCCGTTTGCTCCCCGCCTATGGAGGACATCTCCATCCACCTTGCTTCCACTCCAATCTTCCAGATCATTCCCATGGATTCATCATCTGCCATAATATTTCCCATCTCCTCTTCTTCTATGTCTCCTTCCCTCCCCTCTGTTTCTGCTGCTATGATGCATGTCCTTGGTCTCCCTAAATCTTTCATACAATATATGCAAAATTTGCCATCTGAGATCTCGGGGATGCTCACTAACCCAATGGTTCAGGCTGCAATAGCTCAGGCTATGGCCCATGCTCTAGCTCCCCTCCCCTCAATCAAACCACCAAAGATGGAGGCAATAATGGAAGTATCAGATGAGCTCGAGTGATAGCAGTTAGAGGTTGCAAAGGCACTAGAGGATGAGGAATTTGAGTACCATGAATATCCATTATTCGAGCACTGGGAGATAGATGAGGTAGCGTATGAGTCCTCCAATGAGAGCAGTGAAGATCTGAATGCTGCATTTATAAGAGAATCAAATGACCCCGAGCTCAAGGAGATTGAGGATAAGGAAGCCAAACACCAGCTTGCAAGAGAAGAAGAGATTGTTACTCAAGACATAGAGGGCAGCAAGTCTCCTACTATGAGGCATGACCAGACTCTAGAGCATGACAAGGAAGCATCCCTCCATGAGGACGAGCAGGGGAAGAACCCCAAAGAGAATGGGTATAATCAGAACGAAGAGGAGGGGGATGTTGAAAGGGAAGATCCACCCAAAGAGCTGTTGCATACTGAGTCCCCCACTAGACATGAAACCCTTCGATAAGACTTTGAAAAGGAGAAAGAAGATGCAGGGACTAAAGAGAAGGCTCTTGTTGTTAGAACCATCGAGCTTGAGAAGAAAGAAAGTGGGAGTCAGAGTGAATGACCTAGAGAGGAACCCCAAGTACCCGAGTGGCTGCAGAGGCAGCTGAAGCAGAAGACTGCCACCATGAAGGATACCAAGGCAAGGCTAGAAGCCATCATGGCTAGAGCACAAATAAGCACCAAAAAGAAGGAAAAGAAACCAAAGGTCAGATCGAGGGTAACCATGGATGCCTCAGGATCAAGGGTGGTGCAGATAGTGACGTCAGTGGTTGGAGAGCAAGGTATAATTTATAACGTCTCCACCATGAACTTGGTAGTGGCCATGAGGGAACAAAAGGTCGATCACCTCCAGGAGTCGGTCGCCACAATGGTACACCTTATCTAGTAGGATAAGATTTCAAAGGAGGAGTTCAAGGAGCAAGTGGTTGATCTAATGGCCTACATTTAGCAATGGTCGTCCTCACATGAGTAGCCCATGACATCATCAGCCCTGCCTCAGCTGTTGTCCCAGGAGTAGATTAAGAAGTTAGAAAAGAGAAGAAACTTACACAAGACTATGGAAAATTGGTTCCGGTAGGTCTTAGACATGGGAAACACATGTATCAATGTGGTTGTTCAGACAACAAACAAGTTCCTTTAAGTGCAAAGAACCCTTGAGGGAATGAGGTAGATCTGTGAAGAATTCCCAACAAAGTATAGGGTAGCCTATCCAAAGATTGAGGCCATACTCATGTTGCCAAGCGAGGTTTGGGAGAAGGACCTCGTCCTCAAGGATGATGACCACTGGCTAATGGATACTTGGAAGTGAGATTTTGATCACCGAAAGAGGAGGCTAGAGTAGATCCTCGAGCGTATCACACCAGATATCAAGTGGGCCAGGGAGACTAGGGACGAGTGCGCTCGATACCTCAAACTGATGATGGGGTACGAGTTTCCCATGGTCGAGATCAATCCCGAGAACATAAAGCCCCACTTCTTGAAGACCATGGAAGATGGGATGTCGGCTGAGGTCACCACTAAATTTATGAGCTTTGTGGCCTATGCCTTCGCACGGTCATAGCTTTTCAGGGATAGTGGAACCAAATATGAAAAGGACTGGAAGAAACTTGTTAGCAATTCCCAGGAATGGAGCTACCAAGTGCTGCAATAAGACATCATGGAGATGGATAAGCTTCAGCCATTGATCGTGAACTTCATAGATTATGCAACGTTGAAAAGGCATGAAGGCAACCCTATCATTGATGAAGAGTTCCTCAAAGAATAGCTACAATAAAGGGCAAATAGCTAAAAGACGAAATTGCTACAGTGTTGTCACTAGAAGATGAAATAGGGAAAAGACAATAATGAATTTAAAAATGTAATATGTTTGGGGGTAGGTGAAACCCTATTGTAAAGTGAATCTTGGCCACATAATAGAATCGAATCTTGGCCACTCATTTTGTTTTTTGAAAACTATAAATAGGGCTCTCCTCTCATTTTAACAGAGTTGAGTTGTTGTAAAGGCATGCTACAAAAATTATAATAGAAATATAGTCATTTTCTGGTGTATTTCTGGGTTTCTCCATATGTTTCATGATTCTTCTCCCTTTAGTTAGAACTTTTCTTTAAGTTACTTTGCTACTTTAGTATCCTTAGATTAGTTTTGGTAGTTACTATGTTGTCTCTTTTTTTGAATATTATTGCTATGTGTATGCTTTCCTTTTCCATACTTTTGGTAATTTGTTGATGGTATATGACTGTGTAAAGTTAGCCTAGACTTTAATCTCATTGCTTCTCATTAAAATTTATCTTTATTCATGTTCCCATGGTGAATGAATGATGAATATCTGCAGTCCTTAGAAGATAGCATAGATTTCATGATATTGTGAGAATTCTGATTTAGTGAAATTCTATTTAAGGAAAGTGTCCATAGCAGGAACCTCCATGATCACTGTTCATCGGTAGTTGTAGGTCTAGGAACCATCCTCCTTCCTTGCCCTTTTTCCATTTTTTCTTAAGAAATAACTTGTGTGAAGGTTCGTTGCACATTGTAAAGCCAAATCTGATGAAATAATGGAGTCCAAGACTGCTGGCTGAACCAGCAATAGGGCATAGTAATTCCAAATCCATAAAACTCCATTCATTGACCCATTTCTCCTACAACTTTGACCACATAAGACCACCTTTTGATTCAAGCAAAATCACATCAAACAACTGATATGTTCCAAGCTCCATCATCATCTAACATCTGAGAGACCTTGGGATAGTGTTCGGTAATTTAATTGTGGAAGATTGTCTTTCAAGAGAGGTAATGCACCTACGTATTACCTGTGTTGTGAAGTGCATAAAAACACCATCAAAAAATACCTTGTGGGACATCCTAATAATCCTCTAATTTGTTACCCACCCTCATAATGATCACAAACTAAAAAGAAACCCTTCCTCATCCTCGAACCACCTAAGAATAATGTGTCACAACAATCAAATTATAAGACTATTGCTCATACATATAACATTTGAAATAATCCACAACAAAGTCAAAAACCTTCAACATCCCTCCCATTACCTCAACCTATCTTACTATATCCTCCTCATTTGCCTCTACAAAGTGGAAAGGATTATGATCTTGTTGAACAACTTAAGAACACCCTGCTAAGATATCATTATGGGACCTTATTCAAGCCTCCCCTCATTATCATAACATGATTCAAAAATATTTACAACAAGTTCCTATCCCTCCTAATGTGCAATAAAATTATGTAACAACCCAAATCCAAGATATAACTTTGGTCAACTTAGACATTACTTTCCACCAAGATGAGTTACCCTCGCTAGAAGTACAAAAAAATGAACCTTTCATGATAATAGCTATATACAATGGGTTGGGAATAAAAAGAAACCTTGTTGACAATGGACCCACTCTTAATGTGTGTAGTGTAAACCTTTTGAATATTCTTAGTGTGGATAAGTAAAAATATCAACTTGCTTCTATATCTATTAATGGGTTTGATAATGTGGGAAAATGACTTCTTGGTGTGATCAAATTACCTATTATAGTTGAAGAAGTTACATTAAAAACCCAAATCCATGTTATGCCTCATGATATTTCATATAATCTTCTTTTAGACAGACCATGGATTCATGCAATGAATGGAGTGCCTTCAACTCCTCATCATATAATGAAGTATGTCTACAATAACAAAGTGTGTATAATCAAAGCTGACCCTGAACCATAGTTGTTTGAAAATTGAGAAAGGTGAGGAGAATCCTTTGATAACATTAACACTAACTACACAAGTGGATCCTATGTAAGAGAAAGAAAAAGAAAAACATATTGAGGAAGTAACGAAACTATTAGATGATGACTGGGGTTCCTTAGATTTCGCAACACTCATGGGCGAATACAAGATCGTAAAAAAAGTATCTGTAAAAGGAAAAGAAAAATAGGTAATTTTGACACAAAATTTAGAAGAACCTTCGAAAGCATCCACCTTAAACACTTTAGAAGAAGAAGAAAATTATAAAATAAAATTTGATGAAGCTGATTATGAGCAACCACTAAATCCAAAAGAAATGAAAAATATTTCTAGAAAAGGTTATGAACTTATGAAACAACTTGGATATAGTGGAAAAGGATGTGGTGCTAGAGAAAAATGTAGTTGTGTCCCTATAGAGCCTAACATGCAAGGAATGACTAATGGTCTTGGTTATTGTCGCTTGAAATAAACAAACAAGATTTCACTTGATATCAACACTATTACAAAAGATTCCTCTAAGGAAACTTTAAAATTAGTGTATCCTAAACAAATAGACATAGTAGTTTTGATTATTATGGACTTTGAAAGAAATGAAAGAAATGGTGAAATCCTCGCTTAATATCAATGTCATCATGCAAAACACTAACTACTGGATTTTGTTAAATTTTACATCTTCCTTTAAAAAAGAGTGTCAAATATTGCCATATAAAGAGTCTAGTGTAAGTATTACATATTTTACTAAGGAAGAGATATATTTTCAACAAAATACAAGAAAATCTTCTTCCAGTCAGTAATCCCACCAGAACTCCTACAACTTCTCATGAATCAAGGATATGCATGTTGGAAAATCAAGGGAAAACAACTGAGAGGGGGGGGGGGTGAATCAGTTGTCACAAAATTTAAAACTTATTAAAAATTTCAACCCTTATTCTTAGATCTGATTAATAACCATGAAAGCATAAATCAACAACACATCAAAAACACACATAACACCGAGATAATTGTGTGGAAACCCTTTTAGGGAAAAAATCACGGTGGAGGTTAATCCACAATTTTATACTCTATTAAAAGTATAGAAAAATGGGGAATGCACATGCATTCAGGCACACCAGGCCTAGAGCTCACTGCTCACTTACAAAAGGGCTTACTGACCAAGGGAAGACTCACTGTCTTACAATAATATTTATATTTAATCCATCTGAAAGATCTTGATCTGAGAAAATAACATCTGTTAATGCTTGATTACAATTCTGGTTAAGCACATGAACACTTCTCCACTCTTCTTCACTCTCTGCTCTACCTTCAAAATATTTAAAAAATTATTCACACTCACACACTTGCTTGCTCACTCCAAAAGAAGAAACAATCGCTTATATATATCCACAACAAGGAATTACATCATTACATGTTGACTTCAACAAAATAATAAGATGAATACAAATTGTCGGCCCAAAAAAATAAAGATTATTAATGAAAATCTACCAAAGTCAGCCACAACATAGTGGAGATCCAAAACAATATCCTCGAACACAAAACACATTCAAAAAATTTTCCTTGAAGATCCACAACATGCTACAATCACCCTATTGGCCATGAACATGAAAAACATGAACACACAAGAGAAAATCATCAATCACGAGCATAACAATCAATGCAGACATGAAACATAGATAGAGAATGATCTAGAAACATCCAAAAACATTACATGATCATACGCAACAACTCAGATTACCAAAATCACATTATCTTCTTCCAAGAACACCAAGTATAGTAACAGAATAACTGTCGAAACACAAAAACTCATAACTTGCTCAAATCTTCATGCACACCTCTGAAACTTTTGGTGGATAAACTAGATACACCTGAAAAAAACTCTTTAATCTACAACTACTCAATATGAACATATTGAAATTTCCATGATATTGATCTTCATTGCTTCACAGACAACTTACAACATATTTTATTATAATTTTCTTGATATCCTTGACATTTACAATCTTAAAGACATTAATGATAATAGTGTTGACATCAATGAAAACCACATATTAGCAACACAACCAAAAAATCCAACAATCTCCCCCTTTGGCATTGATGGCAACACATGATGTGAAAATCACCATCAACATAACTAAATTTAGCACTTACTCCCCCTTAGGTTCTGACTTTTTTCTCCTTAGATAATTCCTAGTTTTTCACATTTCTCTTCTCCCCCTTTGACATCAATGGAAAAGGTACACACAAGCTCTAAACCACATATCTGAATCATTTGACTACTCCCCCTGAGTAGCAACCACCGCAACATCAATCTGAGTCAAGATATGACTGTGAAATGCACAGACTGATGCAAGACAATGCATCTTAGTTCTAATTAGGAGGGTTAATCACCCCTAACTTCCCTCTGACATACTCAAAAGTATCCATAGGAAAGGACTTGGTAGATATGTATGCAATATGTTCCTTAGTAGGCACATACTCCAATCTGACTTCCTTTTCACTCATCTTCTCTCTCTAAAAGTGAAACTTGATAGATATATGCTTGGTCTTTGAATGCAACACTGAATTCTTAGAAATGTTAATTGCACTTGAATTATCACAGAATATAACAATAGGCTCATCATAAATAACTTTGATATCTTTCAACATCTGCTTCATTCATAATACTTGAGTATATTTGTTAGCAACAACAATGTATTATGCCTTTGTAGTAGACAAAGAAATGGCATTCTACTTTTTACTTAACCTTGAAATCAAATTCTTTCCCAAGAAAAATGTGCCACTACTAGTAATTTTCCTGTCATTCACATATTTTTCCCAATCAACATCAGTAAAGGCACTCAAAGTAAGATCATCATCTTTAGGATACCATAGGCCAAAATCAACTGTTCCCTTCAAGTATCTAAATTTTTTTATAGCACTCACATGAGATTCCTTAGGATTAGCTTGAAATATTTTACAATACATACAACATTCATGATGTTAGGTCTACTTTGAGTCAAATAAAGCAATCAAAAATTATTGATCTATATCTAGTCTGATTTTGCTTCTGAGATTCATCATCTATTATCAACTTACATCCGGTCACCATGGGTGCACTGACTGGCTTTGAATATTCCATACCAAATTTCTTCAGCAATTCTTTCACATACTTAGACTGAGATATAAGGATTCCTTTATCTAGTCGAGTAATTTGCAATCCCAAAAATAATTTCATCTCTCCAATCATTGACATCTCAAACTCATTATGCATCTCATCAACAAACTTCATGCACAAACCAAAATCTCCTCTAAAAGTCATATCATCAACAAAGACTTCCACAATCAAATCTTTATCATCATCAATCTTGAAACACAAATTACTATTAGTAGTACCTTTGTTAAATCCAAGCTTCAAAAAATACTTGTCCAATCTAGCATACCAAGCTCTAGGAGATTGCTTGAGTCCATAAAATTCTTTCTTCAACCGATAAACCATATCTCCCTGATCAGTCAATTGAAATCCATCAGGCCGCTCAATGTACACCTCTTCTTCCAATTCACCATTTAGAAATGCTGACTTGACATCCATCTGATAAACCTTGTAGTTTTTGTAAGCAATAGAAGCAAGAAACAATCTCATAACTTCAATTCTAGCAATAGGGGAAAAATTCTCTTTAAAGTCAATTCCTTCCATTTGAGAATATCCTTTTTAGACTAGTCTTTCTTTGTTTCTAATAACTTCACCTTGCTCATTCAATTTATTCTAAAAGACCCATTTAGTTCCAATTACATTTTTTCCTTAGGTCTAGGAACAAGAATCTATTTATTATTTTTCACAATTTGTTGTAGTTCTTCTTTCATTTCTTCAATCCAATGTTCATCTTTTCATGCTTCATTTACATTATTTGGCTCAGTCTTTGATATCAAACATTATTCTTCTACAATTATTCTCCTAGTTTGGACACCTTTGTTCTTATCACCTATAATCTGATTTTTTGAATGATTTAATCTCACATACCTTGGAGTCTTAGGATGTTCTTTAACTTCAGGCTCTTGTGATCTCTCTTCTACACTTTCACTAGTTTCTCCTTCCTCTTGATCTTCTTGATTCACTAGAATGATCCGAACATGATTTAAAGTCTAAAGTTTGTTTGTTTTATCATTCTAATCATCAAAATCATATCCATAGGTTTTGGATGGTCTAGCAATGTCTTCATCAACCTTAACATTTGCACTTTCAACCATTTTCTTCAATCTCTTATTGTAGCACCAGTAGGCCTTACTCTTAGTAGAATAACCAAGAAATATTCCTTCATCACTCCTAGCATCAAATTTTCCTATATTTTGGTCTCTTTTGATATAGAATTTACTCCCAAATATTTTAAATATCTAACAATAGGCTTATGACCAAACCATAACTCAAAAGGGGTCTTACCAGTATCACCTTTGATTTGTATCCGATTGAGGATATAAACAACAGTACTCAGTTTCTCTCGAATAGATATGAGGAACATTTCCTTTCAGCATCATGGTCCGAGCAGCATCTTGAACTATCATGTTCTTCCTTTCTACAAATCCATTTTGCTGAGGGGTCTGCGGTGTAGATAATTGTCTCTTTATCCCATGCAGTTCACAAAAAAATTTTAAAGTCATGGGAATTGAATTCACCACCTCTATCTAATCTCACACACTTAATATTCAGACCTGTCTTTGTCTCAACCATAGCCTTATAAATATCCAACTTCTCTAGAGCTTTAGATTTCTCCCTTAAGAAAGTAACCCACATCATCCTAGAATAATAATCAATAAGAAACATGAAATACTGATAACCTTGTAAACTTTTGATTCTAGCAGGACCACACAAATCAATATGCACAAGCTCCAACAATTCATTTGAACAATGTTGTTTTTTCTCAAATGAAATTCTAGTTTTCTTTCCTAACTAACATTCCTTGCATATGACATTAGAGTGTTTTACCAACTTAGGAAGATCTATCACTTCCTGAGTAGAACTTATCTTGATAATATTGTCAAAGCTTAATTGACACATTCTCCTATGCCATAAACAACTTTCATCGACTTGAGCAACCAGACAACTTTTTCTAGCAATATTCAGGTGCAAGATGTTACAGGTCTTTTGTTTTTGTACCTAAAGCAATCACATTTCCAAAACTTCCCAATATTCTACACTTTCCATCCTTGAATTGAAGATTGTATCCCTTATCAACCATCCTTCTGAAACTTAAAATATTATGCTTCAATCCTTCCACATGAATAACATCATCATCATTATGCTTACCATCAAAATAAATACATCCTCTACCATGAATTATACCACCATTGCTATCACCAAATATTACAACACCACCATCATAATTTTCTAGGCTCACAAATTTTCTTTTATCACCTGTCATGTGATGAGAGAATCCACTATCAATTACCCATTCATTCTTCTCTTCAACTCGAGCAGCTAGGGCTTTCTCCACATTTGTACAACTAGTAGATTCAGTTGACACATGATTAATTTCCTTGATAGCAATAAACACAAACTAATCATCACTTAAATTCTCTTTATCAGATTCATCATTTTTCACACCTTCATCAGTAGCATAATAACACTTGCAGGGTACGTGCACGATCATCATGGAAAAAACAAGGCCTTAAGTGGTGATGAAAATTCAGAAAATCAGAGTTAGGCAACTTGACATAAAAATTTGAATAATTTATCTATATTATTTCAAAAATATGTAAGAATAGAATTTGTAGATATTTGAATTTAGTTTCTAAACTACTAGGTTTATTTAAAAAATAAAAAAAATCTATTTGGTGAAAATTTGAAATTTCAATGTAGTAGTACTTAAATTTCAGGGAAAAAATAAGAATTAGGTGTCTATCTGACCACCCTAACCACAATAAAATGATAATATTTTAGATATAAGTAGAGGACTCATGTCCCCATGTGATGCATATTTTTTTGTAATTTTTTCCATGTAAATAATTAATTATGTATTTTTTATTACAACTTTTAAATAATATAAAAACTAGTATGTCTGACCACCTTAACTTGGTCAAAACTTCATGAATTTTTTTTTTTTTAATCCTATAGTATGCAAATCATAGAATGTGACACATGTTTCAGATTCAAAAAATGTGATACTGTTTGAAAGCTATAGATGTTTTTCAATCAACCTATCAATTAGGACTTTAGTCGTAATTTAAATAAAAAATGAATAATAAATATTTATTAAATTCAAAGTAAAGCATATAATTTATATTGGTCGAAATCTAAGAATCTCCTTTAAAAACCTTTTTTATTTCATCAGTTTTGGGTAAAATAAAATTCGTTAGCCACATGGGCCATCATATCACTTCCATATCACCACTTTTTGGCCCATCATGATCCTACACATACCCTCCACTAAAATTTAATCTTGTTAGGTCTTGATTTAGGAACTCTTTCTGGACACCTTGATGCAAAATGACATATCTTATTGAAAGAACAAAATTGAATAGGAAAATTTCCTTTATACTTAACTTGTCCTCTAGCTTCTCTTTTGACAATAAGTGCTTCAAGCTCATTCAACTCTCTCTCTTCTTCTTCAATCTATCTCATTTCTTCCTCATACTCGAATACCTTTCTAGAAGAAATTACACCCAAATCATATCTCTTCTTATCTCTTTTGGAGGTAGTAGATTTGAATGCAGATTCTATCTTAGGAAAGGAATCACTGAACTCACTCAACTCAAAAGGAATAACTTTACCAATCAACTTATCTCTGGTTACACTTGTCACAGTCCAAAGCTCTTCAATAGTTGTATCTTTGATTTTGTATGCATCAGGAAAGGATCTAAGCACTTTAGCAACAATCTCCTATTCATCCAACTATCCACTAGCACATCTAATACCACACACAAGTTCATTCACTCTTTGCATGAAAGTAGTAATATTCTCATCATCACCCATTCGCAACAATTCATATTTCCCTTTCAAACTTTGTAGCTTAGCAATCTTCACATTAGCATCACCTTCATACAAAGTTTCTAACTTTTTCTAGATCTCATAAGCAGTCTTCAGATCCATAACATTCATCATCTCAGAATTAGTCAAAGCACTCAACAATGCTTCCTTAGTCCTGATATTGTATTCAAAATCCCTAATCTCAATAGTAGTAGTAGGACCATTTTAAGGAATAACATACCTATTACTTGTAATGCTCCAGTAGGATTCACCAATGCATCTCAAACGACACTCCATTCGAGTCTTCCACAAAGAATAGTTTGTTCCATCAAATCTTGGACTATCCTTCTTATATGTCACCATCCCATATCACCTAAAGCTATTAAACTTCTTTCAAGGAACCTAATCTGATACCAATTGTTGGAAACACAAGGGTAGACAACTGAGAGGGGGGGTGAATCAGTTATCACATAATTTCAAACTTATTAAATTTGTTAACCCTTATTCTTAGATCTGATTAATAACCATGAAATCGTAAATCAACAACACATCAAAAATACACATAACACCAAGATTTTTGCGTGGAAACCCTATTAGGGAACAAACCATGGTGGAGGTTAATCCACAAGTTTATACTCTGTTAAAAGTATAGAAAAATGGGGAATGCACATGCATTCAGGAACACTGCCTAGAGCTCACTACTCAATTAGAAAAAGGCTTACTGCCCAAGGGAAGACTCACTATATTACAATAATATTTATATTCAATCCATCTGAAAGATCTTGAACTGAGAAAATAACATCTGCTAATGCCTGATTACAGTTCTGGTTAAGCACATGAACAATTCTTCACTCTTCTTCACTCTTCTTCACTCTCTGCTCTGCCTTTGAGATATTTATAAGAGAAAAAAAACTTTCTCATTGACTCCAAAAGAAGAAACAATCGCTTATATATATCCACAACAAGGAATTACATCGTTACATGTTGACTTCAACAAAATAATAAGATGAATACAAATTGTTGGCCCAAAAAAATAAAGATTATTAATGAAAATCTACCAAAGTCAACCACAACATAGTGGAGACCCAAAACAATATCCTCAAACACAAAAAAACTTTAAAAATTATTCCTCAAAGATCCACAACACACTACAAACACCTTGTTGGCCATGAACATGAAAAACATGAACACACAAGAGAAAATCATTGATCATGAGCACAACGATCAATGCAGACATGCAACAAAGATAGAGAATGATCTAGAAACATCCAAAAACATCAAAGGATCATACGCAACAACTCACATTACCAGAATCACATTATCTTCTTCCAGGAACACCAAAAATAGTAATAGAATAACTGTCAGAACACAAAAAATCATAACTTGCTCAAATCTTCATGCGTACCTTTGGAAAATTCTGGTGGATAAACTAGATACACCTGAAAAAAAACCCTTTAATCCACAAGTACTCACCATCAACATATTGAACTTTCCATCATGCTGATCTTCATTGCTTCACAGACAACCTACAACATATTTTATTACAATTTTCTCAATATCCACAACATATACAGTCTTAAAGAAATTAATGCTAATAGTGTTGACATCAATGACAACCACATATCAGAAAAACAACCACAACATACAACAATGAAGACCTAGATAATATTTCTCCTATACATAAAATGGTGTTAGGTGATGTATTTCATGCATCCTGTAGAAGAGAAATTTTTGAAATGCACGAGAAGGTAACTAAGCTCATTGAAGAGACTATTAAGGATTTGTAGAAAGTCACACCTAGTACATATGTAGATACATCTCTCACTTTGATTGAGAACCTAAAAATTCTTTTGGATTCCTTCAAGGAGCATGACACCAGACTTGTTGAGAAAACAAAACAGGATGTTGAAGAGAAATTGGCTGAGAAAAGGCTATTGATCCTCCATGACAAGTGTGCTTTGGCACATACCAATGTAGAAAAGAGCCTCGAATCTGTGAAGACCTATGAATCTGAAGCTAATTCTATGTTTTCCTATTGCATAAGGTGGCCTAATGCCACACAAAGCATAAAAAATGTTATGGACTCCATTCAGTCCCAGTTGAAAGTTGTTTCAAGTACTTACAATGTATCCATGGATAGAGACAGATCAAATTGGATTTTCATCTCTATGCATAGGGAAAAAAATTTCATCTTAAACAAAAGAAAAAGGAAGGAATAACAATTATTTTTTGTTTGCTTGGTGACAATGTGAGGATGGAGTACACTCTAGTAGCCAATGCTTTGGATAATGCTGAGAATTTGGATAAGATCAATCTAACCCCGGATACTCCGGATGAGGTTGAAGAAATTTTTATTGCTTTGGAATCTTTGAACAAAATGCTAACATATGGTAAAGCAACCTAGCAAGGCATTCTTCAAAAACTTCGAAGTGCTCCCTCCTCCGGGAAAAATATTTTCTAGTTTTTACATTGTTTGGTTTAAACTCCTTAGGGGGAGTTTAGTAGTTTGATTCTCTATATTGTGCACTCTGGACCATATGCACTTATTCATGTTTTTTATTACCCTTTGTCCTTGATGTCAAAGGGGGAGAGAAAAAAAAGAAATAAAATATACTATGTACATAGGAAATCTATAAATTATTTTGGCACATGTTGCCATCAATGACAAAGGGGAGATTATTGGAAGAATGAAGAAGAACACATCTCTTGATATAGTTTGTTTTGTCATTGATGTGACCATGATATATGAGTTGCAACTAAAAGATTCAAATTAATATTGATCTAGTACTTTGAACCAGTATAATATAGATTTGTCCTCTAATATTTTTCTCTGGATTTTCCCTCTGGTGATACTTGTTACTTACAATTTTGGGAAATGGTTTTTGGATGATAAAGGCATGCATGGACAAAATCTCGTGTGTACAGGTGATCATGTTTGTCTTCAACATCATTTTGTTGTTTACAATTTTGATACTAGGTCTATTTTTGGCCGACCTAAGGAGTGGTTGAAGTTGTAATGGATTAAATATTATTTGGATCATCCGTGACGACATGGTGTAGCATGCTACATGTTTGAACTATTTTTGAGAAGTTGTGTATTTACTTGAAGTCGACTAAATTGATTCTTGTGAACAAGTGAGCCACACATATACAAGACTATTTGATATGAAGATAAGGGAGTTGTTGGTGTATGTGAATGTTGGTAGATTGTGTGTGGATGTGAAAGGAGCGAATGTTGATCTATTGGCTTGTGAATTTCTTGTGCCACAAAGGAACTGAATTAGCACTCTAAGGTGTACTTTCATCAGTTCATTTTTGGTTGTAAGCCATTTTTTTTCTATATCACTTGTAGATAGTGAGCCTCTCTTTTGGATAGTGAGTCTTGGTAGTGAGCCACCCATTTGCAATATCTTATAACTAGTTATACTATATTGTGAGATGATCCTCACAGTGGTTTTTTCCATACTGGGTTTTCCACATAAAAGTCTTGGTGTCCTTGTGTTATGTGATTCATGTTCTATTAATGCTTCTACTTATCTTAATTCATCATATGCATTGGATTAATTGGATCGTATTTTTTCAATAAGTTTAAGAAGATACTGATTCACCTCCCCTCTCAGTATCTTGGATATTCAACACCTATAACATAAGATGAGTAATGATTTATTCTAATAAAATCATAAATAGTAAACAAAGAACATGTTGGTCTATATTACATCAATACTATATAGGTTAGATTAGTTTATAAATAAATAAAGTTGGATAATAGTTATTAAAAAAATAAATGTTAGGTTGGTTTGTAGTTAGTAGTAAAACCATAATTAGTTTTTAGGGAGTTAATTTCCCATAAGTAGCTTAGGTAAATTCTATGGGAGGATAATGGCTTTATAAATCCAAATGTATTGAAATATAAATAAGTTAAAAAAATTATCTATTAAATTAACATAAATTATTATGTGATATCTTGTTATGCAATAATTATTTAATAATAAATTATCTTTATGTGTGTTCTCACTATCTCAATATGGTATCAAAGAATATTTGGTCTTGCGCTATGAAAATAATTTCTAAGAATGTGAAGGAGATTTGGGACTGTACATCCAAAATTTCCAAATTATTTTCTTCTTCTTGTTCATGTCCAAAAGTATACAATATCATTTTGTAAAGATTATGAAGAGAACAATAAAATCCTAAAATATTTCTAGGATGTAGTTAGTATTTGATCAACATTTTTAAAGTAGAAGATAGAGCGGAAAAATTATGGTTTGAAAGAGAAAAAAATTCTTCTTTATCCATCACATTATCAATGGAATTTTTCCTTTTGTTCCTTTATGAAATTTGAGAAAAATTGGTTTATAGATTGGTTATTTTCCATCAATATAAGGCTAGTGTTAATAAATATTATGCTATGGTTAAGTTTTGAAAGGAAATTTTAAAGAGGAATCTGGTTGGTAACTTTTAAAAATAATACATCATGTCTCTGGTTGCATTTTCAACACTAAATAAATTAGGAGATAAGTTTTTTTTGTAAAAAAGAATATATATTGTTTAATCTTGTAATTGGAGTGGTAAGGATGTATAACGGTTGAAACTAACACTCAAATTTTCCTACTCAAGATATTCACTTTTACATTTGGCCACATAATATATAAATTCTTTGCATAATTTTTTATATTTTCTAAGACATCGATGCTATGTTTAAAAAATATTTCAAATTAACATGATTGTTCTATTAGAGATTCTAATGAGACATCAAATGGATAAAGTGTCAAAGAATATATAATTAGAGGATGGAGACATCAGAGGTAGGAGGTATTTTATCATCTTGAGTTAGCTTCTCACTCAAAGATGATACCTTGCATGAGAAGAACTAGTTTCCTCTTTTATCTCCAGTCCAATCATGGCTCTAGGGATGCATCACAATTTTTTATGGTTTGTAGATAATTGAGTATATATCAATCTATAAACTTAGTGCATGGTACCAAATAATTGATTTTTTTTCAATGCATATTTTTGAATGAGTGTACTTGTGGGTAGCTAAGTAAGTCTTGATTTAAAAATTGAGGAGTGTTACTATGGGTAATTGAGTTACTCTTGATTCATAGATGGTTGATAGTTGTGTTACTATGGATGAATGAGTGAATCTCAATTCATAGTTGGGTAGTGTTTTTTCTTGTGCATAATGGATTTTGTCTCAATGTATATGAGGAGTTGTGTACATGTGAATAGTTGAGTATGTCTCTGTTCATAGATATTTTTTAGGTTTGAAAGTTAAGAGATGCCAATATTTTTTTATTGGCATTTCTTAGGTGAGCAAGGGAATTACTAAAGGTACATCATTAAATTTTCTAGAAGGGTTGTTATGTTTAGTCCTTGCAATGTTCCATTCTTTTTTCAAATTGATATAATAAAGGGGGGAATGATGGTTTATATTAAATCAATAGTGTCTAGGCTACATTAATTTATAAATAAATAAATTTTGATAATAGTTATTAAATAAATAAATAAATATTAGGTTAAGATCATCAAGTTTCCACAGTCCATATTAAACAAGTGAGTTGTTTCTGGATTAAACTATGTCAATTTTTTGTATCAGCACAGTTTAATCCAAAAACAACTCACTTGTTAAATATTAGGTTAGTTTATACTTAGTAAATAAAATCATAATTGGTTTTTTGGACTTACTTTCTCATATGTAGTTTAGGTAGTTTATATGGGAGAATAATGGTGTAGTGTAGTAAAATGCATACCCTTGCATTTTCACACTTGTTTGGGCCCACCTTGCTTTATTTATCCTTCTTTATGGTTTAATTGGTCCTATTTTGCATCCACAAGCCCTATGAATGACATCCTTTTCCAGTTAATCCTGACATTCTCCAATGCATAAATGATCTCCTAATGATTCTGATTAGTGTGTCCCTAATTTTTGGTTAGGATACCTTGATTTTGAGGTACTTATTTGGACCCCTTTTTGGTATCTGTGCCTCAAGTTTCATCACTTGGGACTAAGATTCCACTTAGGGTGTCTTAGTCCTCCTTGAGTCATTTTCAGGATTTAATTTCAAATTATGGTGGGATTTAGCCTCCTTCATTTAATGAATTCATATGTCAGCTTGGTGTGATAAAGTTTCATGATATTAAGCATAGATAAGTATAAATACAAGGTTCATGTTGGTAAGAGACACTGCAAATATATTTTGGTGTTGTCATTGATGGAAACCCTAGTTGGTGATTGGATTTGTGCATCATCATTTGATCATACCGACAGTCAAATTGCAAACAATTAAGGAAGAACAAAGCATCTGATAGTTTTGTGTTCATTGAGTCACATAAAGATTTTCCATTAATATTTTGTGTTGCGTATCTCAGGGAAGGTTGATCGATGTATTCTTTGCATTATCTATGAATATCAGTGCCTCATATTGATCCATGTGAGAGTTAGAATATTCAATTGGCTAATTCTTTGCTTTATTAGTACTAGAGCCGACTTCATGAATGTATCATGTTGCAGATGTTTGGGAAGTAAATATTTAAGTATTTTTGTGTTCGAGCATTTTTGGTTTGGTCCTAACTGAGTTGTGGCCAGCCATTGTGGATGCGCATTAAGGTTTACTCATGTTTTGGGCCGACAATTGTGAGTATTGTTGTGTTCTATTGATACCGACATATGGGGGATTAATTCTTAGTTGCGGATATATATATGAGACCATTCATATCATTTTGAGAAGTGTATGAAGTTTATTGATGTGAATTGCAAATAAGAGTAGAGCAGAAGAGCGACTATGCACAGTTTCACTTGTGCATTAAGGATTTGTATTGCGAGTTTGAGAAAAATAGAGCAAAAGTGCATAATCAGTTTGAAGGACAAAAGATCAATTTTTGAGCCTAATCGGAACTGTAATCAAGCATATGTAGATGCTATTTTCTTAGTTCAAATTCTCAGATGGTTTTAATCTTATTATCTTTCTAAGATACTAAGTCTTCTTGAGCAGTGAGCTCTAGGTAGTGTGCCTGAATGCAAGTGCATTCCCCATATTGTAAAATTAATTTGAGTATACTCAAATCATATTATGGATTAGCCATCCACCGTGGTTTTTCCCCTTATAGGGTTTCCACAAAAAAATTCTTGTGTTATGTTGTTGTGATTGTTTTTTTCATGTTCATGCATTTTGGTTGAATGTTACTAGTGCTTTGAAGATAAACATTAATAAAGTTAATTTTGGCACAACATAGATTCACCCCCCCCCCCCCCACCTCCCACCCCCCTGCCACCCCCTCGTAGTGTATTTTGTTTCCAATAATTGGTATCAGAGCTATTTCCTCAGTAGAAGAATTCTAACAACTTGGGGAGATCTTGGAAAGTGTTTCAATGGATTCAAGTAGTCTTCAACAACAGATTTTGGTGGCCCTAGATGATCTTGATCAGTCAAAGTTTTAAGTTTAGAAATTGCAAGAAAACCTCATGGATTTTGAGTAATTTATTGATTCTTTGAAAGAAAAAATCAATAAGTCTAGAGAGAAGAGAAAGGAACTTTGTAATCAGATTAGGCAAAATGACAATAAGAGCATTGAAGAGGAACAACTTAGTCAAGCCCTAAAGGAAAAGATAGAAGAATGTGAAAAGATTACCAGAGATAATGTTGTCCTAAATCATGAGATGGAATCTATCATGATGAGGATGACCAAGGAGCTTGAAGACATAAGGAAGAACGAAGAGAACCTAGCACAGTCCTTGAAAGAAAAATCTGAAGTATGCAACTAATTGGATAGTGAACTAGAATAATCTAAAAACAATGAGGAAGTTCCTAAAAAGAAGATTGATGATCTCAGAGATGAACTTGATACTGAAAATGAGTACAAGGAGAAGTTCAAAGTTAGCTCAACCAAGCTTGATGAAGTGATTAACAGTCATAGGACAAATGGTGACAAGCGAGGTCTTGGATATGAAGAAGTAGAAAGTTCCATATTAGGGCAAAGGAGATTTAGGCAAGGAGATCAAATGAACAAGTCTATAAGGTATCTGGTAAGGAAACCTAATGCTCAAAGATTCAATGGTTACTATTTCAATTGCAATAAATTTGGACACATGGCAACTCAATGTAAAAGCAGGATGAATCCAAGTGGTCCATCATTCTCAAGTCAATGTTTTAATTGCAATAATTTTGGTCACAAGTCAAATGAATGTAGAAATGTGATAAAAAAAATTCGTAGAAATATTAGATGCTATACATGCAATAGACTTGTCCAAATTGCTAACTAGTGCAAATAAAGATAAAATCAGTGTAACAATTGGTCTAGATAGAGAAATGTTGTGTGCTATAACTACAAAAAATTTGGTCACATTGCTAGATTTTATTGGAACAAAAAAGGTCTAGTAAACCAAAGAAGAAACATGTAGAAGGATGTTAAGGGAAAAGGAAAAGTCACTACACATGCGATAAGGTAGTAGATGTAGAAGAAACGGGTGAAGAAAAATCCCTCTATTGAAGAAAATGCACCAGCACCAGAACTTGCTTCTGGTAGTTCACTCAGGAATTAATTCTAGGCCTTTGACCTAGGGGGAGCTATCAAGAAAATATCTTAAACCCCTAATTGATAATTGACACTGGATGCGGATAAGTACACTAAGTGCACAAATTCTCTACAAATGTTGTTGAACTCATCGGAGAAAGTAGTATGCAGTATTGGAGGTCCCTAGAAGATTTATCTTTCGCAGTGTGTGAAAATAGGGTATCCGGATTCAAGTTCTAGGGTAAAAGGAATTTATTGTGACAAAAAGGGTTAGGTATGCATGCAAGTGATAAAAGGTCATTTCTATCTTTCATTTGTCACTTATCATTTTGAAGAAAATAAGTTTAGAGACCTCTGAGGTGAAATTCGAGTGTGAAGGGGATTCAACAAACAAACTTTGATCTAACGAAAAGTTCTTTATCAAAAAAACCTATAAATTTGTGAATTGGTGAATATGGCTACTCCATTGGTATTAGAATTTAAGGACGAAAATCATCCCAAATTCAAGTGGCATCCCTTCAAATCTATTGAGACCAACTCATTAGGTGATTTTTCATTTGTTTCATATGATGTCTTACACACTGAAGATATTAGGGCATATATTCATTCTAACATTGAAGAGCTAGGAAGCTCGTAGCTGCTAAATTTTTATAATAATCACATTATAGGAGAAGATTTATGTGTGAAGCCATAATTTAAAACACTAGAAGAAAATAAATTTACATAGATTGTTAAATTTCCCATCTTTGAAGAGACTTAATAGGTTCGTTACATCTTGAGTTGAGTTCATGGTGAATTCATGTGGTTGAGTATACCCTTCAAGACTACAAAGGAGGCTATCAGTGTTGTAATAGGTCTAAATTCCTCTGGTGGATTACCAATTCTGAAATCAGTGAAGAATCAAATGGTCACTGATGCAACCGGTTCTAAGTATGACATAAGAGCAATGAAAATTGATGACATTGTTGATATAGATGTAAAATTTGCATCTATGGTTATTGGGTACAAAATCTATCATTCCAGTTGAGAAAACTTTGTGTCCGATACAACCATTTATGCAGCCTATCAGATGGTAAAGGAAAATACAAACTATAATCTATGTGAGTTGCTAAGAAGTTAGTTGATGGAAAATCTGGGTAAGATAAAAGAAGACAAGAAAAATTCATTCAAGTATGGTAACATGTTGTTATGTTTATTCTTCTACTTCATGAATGAGGTTTTGGGATTCAGAAAGGTTCATTGGAAAAAGATAAACTGATAGATGCTCAGATCAGAGATATCTTTCATAGATTTGCAAACATTAAGATAAATAACGCCACTATCTAGGGATATTTCAAAAGTTTTTAGAGTATGATGCAGGCCAGAGAAAGAATTCCTACTTCTATTATGGAGAAGTATAAGGATACAATCTGTTTCATGGTATATAATTACCAATGCATGATGGAAATCATTGATCCCATAACAGTCTAGATCATGCCAATGGGCTATGAAGTTGAAGAGTGCATTCTAGAAATTTATGCAGAACATTTATTAAGCAAGCGTCTAGATCCATCAGAAGAGAGATTTGGTACTTATGTAGAAAATAACATATAGGTACACAATGAACTCAAAAATCCTGTGTTAGTCACAAGAGTTAGAAAAGAAATAGAAATCTTTGTAGAAAGTATGGGCATATCCACAGAAAAGGTAAGAGAAGCTAGAAGGAAAAGAGAAGAAGTTGAAGTAGCAAAAGAGGTAGCAAAAATTGAATCAATTAGTCGGATAGCATCCTCTTCTAGAACTAGGTCAACAAGGACCTTTGCACCCCTATTTGTTCCTGCAGCCAAGCCAATTCCTATGAAGACATCCGGTAAGGATGGAAAAAGAAAGAAGGATAAGAGAAAAATTCTATGTAGCAGTGTCTGAAGATGAAAAGAAATAATTAGATGAAGGAGTTAGAGAAATAAAGCATCAAGGTGCTAAGGCAACAATAGTTTCCAAAGGAAAATCCTCCGATGAAGAAGTCAAAGCACATAAGAAAGAAAAAGTTGAAAAACTAGGTATGTCGGTTGAAGAAGAAAGATGGAAATCTTAAGCCCCTTTGTAAATGGTATGAAAATTTTGACGAATTTGGTCAAAGAACTTTTGAGGAGGTAAGAATAAAGTATTTGAATATTTTCAATAAAGTTCTTATTGAAGTAATGCCTAGTCTACCTAAAAGCTTGTATGAGATTTTAGAAATGAGGAGAGTCAATGCCAAATCAGAAGAAGAGAAAATGAGAGAAATAATTCTTGTTGAGTTGTGTCTTGTAGTAGCTATGGAAGAAATGAAGACAATACTGAATAAAGCCAAAAAAAAATTAAAAGCAAGACAAGAGTGAATAAGCTCGTGATTGGCCAAACTAAAGAAGATGTAGAAGAAACTGAGAAACCCTTAAGAAAGATTTTGTTAAATGATAGAATTGAAATTGTCACTAAGGAAAATCATGATAAAGATGTCCCATCTGGTCCGGAAGGAGAAAAAGAAGAAGAAAAACTTGATATAGTTGAAGATACTCAGATTCCTCTTGATATGGAAAATACAGAAATACTTATGGAGATTGAGACTCCTGAAATTGCATCCATTGAGAAGGATGAGAGAATTGAAATTCCAGAAGTTAAGAAAGAACATACAACTGAAGAAATAATGGTTGAGGAAAAGAAAGCTGAGGTAAAGGAAGAAAGAGACACTACAAAGGTAGTGAAGAATTTTTTGGTAGAATAACAAGGAGAATTTGATCCTAAACTGATTAAAAGTCCTATTGACCTATCCACTTTATCTCCAATTCATAGAATGAAGGTAGCATCATTCGCCCAAGTGAAGGCTAGAGAAGAATTGTTGAGGTCTCACATTAAGGATAATGAACTTTTAAAATCGCATGTTGAGTTCTAGAGAAAATAATGGCAACAAATGTCAAAGATCCGTCTGGTTCCTCCTCCAGTGAACTAAAGAATCTCATCAACTCTATAAGTAATCACTTTGAGTCACTTGAGAAATTATCTATGGTTAAAGTGTAGAAATTTGATGCCAAAAGGTTCAATGGGTTGAAAGAAATGATTGCTAAGGATAAAAATCTATTAACCACATGTGTGAAGAATGTTTAAAATGCTTTGTCTGAAGGTGGAAAGATTTATAAATCATGTTTGTCTTTGTCAAAATTTACCGAGGCTAATGAAAAGAAGATTAAGGATCTGGAAAAATAGTTAACTACTATTTTTGAAACTTTTGATCCTTTAACTGGTGGTGTTGGAAAGATAGAAGGTGAAGTGATATATTTTCTTGAAAAAATAAAGAGCTTGAAGCATGAAAATGAAAAAATTGTTGCAAGAGAATGTGAACTTAGAGGCCTTATTTTCTCAAAGATAGAAATAATTTCAAGTGCACTAAAAGAAGCTGAAGATGCTAAGGCAGTTGGTGATCTAGCAAACTTGGAGTTTGCAGAGACACAATCCTACTTTGTCTGTGGTCACATAACAATCTTGGAGAGTCTCAAAAGGATTTGGGACACGAATTTGACTCTACTAAAGAAATATTTTCCAGATATTTTCAAGTTTATGTAAGTTTAAGAAACATCTTTATATATATGCAGTCTTCTTATAATAGTTTTGTTTGATCTTTTTTCGGTATGTGGATTCATGCCTTTGCCATTGATGTCAAAGGGGGAGAATAACTTAGAGTTAAAAATGTATAATCATCTCACGGGGAGAGTTCTCTTTTTGTAATTTTGAAGATGGTAGTGCAATTCATGTTGGTACTAATTCGACACTTAGTCATTTTTCACTATGTTGCCATCAATGCCAAAGGGGGAGATTGTTTGCAAGAGACACCATAAATATCTTTTGGTGTTATCATTGATGGAAACCTCAATCAATGATTGGATCCATGCATCATTATTTGATCATATCATAAATTAGAATACAAACAGTTAAGGAAGAACATAACATCCGAAAAATTTGTGTTCATCGATTCACATGAATATTTTATGTTAATATTTTGTGCTGCATATCTCAGGGTAGGTTGATCAATGTATGCTTTGTGTTATCCATGAATCTCAGTGCCTCGTATTGATCCGTGTGCGAGTTAGAAGATCTGGTTGTCTAATTCTCTATTTTTCCAGTACTGGAGCCGACTTCGTGAATGTATCATGTCATGGATGTTTGGGAAATAATTATTTAAGTATTTTTGTGTTCGAGCATTTTTATTTTGGTCCTAACTAAGTTGTGGCTAGCCATTATGGATGCGCATAATTAAGGTTTACTATTTTTTTCAGCCGAAAGTTGTAAATATTGTTGTGTTCTATTGATTCCGACATATGGGTGATTAATTCTTAGTTGCAAATATATATATGAGATTGTTCATATATTTTTGAGAATTTTATGAAGTGTATTGATGCAAATTGTGAATAAGAGCCGAGCATAAGAGAGATTATGCATAGTTTCACTTATACATTTGTTGCGATTCTGAGCAAGATAGAGCAAAAGTGTAGAATCAGTCTGAAGGACATAAGATCAATTGTTGAGCCTAACCAAAACTTTAATCAAGCATATGTAGAAGCTATTTTCTTAGTTCAAATTCTTAGATGTTTTTAATCTAATTATCTTTGTAAGATAGTGAGTCTTATTGAGTAGTGATCTCTAGGCAGTGTGCTTAATTGCAAGTGCATTCCACAGTTTGTAAACTTCATTTGAGTATACTCAGATCATATTATGGATTCGCCATCCATTGTGGTTTTTCCCCTAATAGGGTTTTAATGTAAAAATTCTTGTGTTATGGTGTTGTGATTGTTTTTTTCATGTTCATACATTTTGGTTAAATGTTACTAGTGCTTTGAAGATAAAGATTAATAAGGTTAATTTTTAAACAACACTGATTCACCCCCCCTCTCAATGTAGCTTGTTTCTAATAGTTCATTCATTCATTTTCATCCTAAGAAATCTAAGTCTTTTGTGAGAGCATTCATCATAGCATAATTGAATTCACAAGAGAATTCAAGGGTAGTTCATCAAGCATTTGGAGCCATCATCAAGATTCAAGCATCATGTTAAAGGCTATTCTTGCATCATGTGTGTTGTTGTGCTAACATTTTTTATGTAGGATTTTGATTCAAGAAAGCAAGCAATTCAAGATCTATCAAGCATTTCAAGATCCATATCAATTGCATCCATTTCACTCTAGTTTTCATTTGCAAGGGTTTGGTGAGTTGTAGAATTGCATTTTGTTCATTCACCATTTCCTTCATCATTTCTATTTCATTTCAAGGTTTAATTACCAACAAGGGGTTTTACCAAGGAAAACTCCCATTCACTAACAATTAACAATTTTTTACCTGAGTCTTGCATATTTGTGTTTGCAGATCTAGGTTGAAGACTTGAAGATCACTTGGACTACAAAGTTTTCAAAGTTGCAAAGTTGCATTGCAAAGTTGTCATCTTCACAAAAACTCACCTACAGGTTAGATCCAAAAGGAAGAATGTGCAGATCTAGAAGCTCAGGACCACATTCAGAATTTTCAAAAATTTAGATTGAGACTAAAACACCGTCTTGGGCTTCTTAGTCCTCCCAAGAATATTTTTTCAGAGATTCTTCAGGATTTTATTTTGGCCTCTGAAGATTCTATGTTTGCCCCGAAAAATAGTTGTGGGACTAATATGCCATCTTGGGCATCTTAGTCCTCCAAGGAATATTTTGAGAACTTTTATACATTTCCAGAATCCTCATTGCATCTCCAAACTTCCCAAGTATACATTCCCTAACTTGGTGTTGCTTAGTTTATTATTTGCATCTCTCATTTAGCTCATTTTCGGTTATTTTGCATATCACATTGTGTTTTCAAACAATTATCTTTTCCAAGCATTTGCTTGTTGGTAAACCCCTTAAATTCTAAAAGAATCCCCTCCTAAGTCCTTCTAATTGTGAATTGGCTCACCTTGATGGGTTGATAGTAAGTCCTATTAGGGTTATTATGATATATTTGAATGACTTGGATAAAATAGGAAATGTTATCCTTCCCCCCTATTTTATCTTCGTTTCATTTTGGTGAACTAGACTTATTTGAGCATTCTTCCTTTTCTAATTTGGGTTCCCTTAGAGTCCTAGATCTAGATTGCATTCATTGCATTTTACATCTAGGGTTTCTTGCATCTTGCATTAGTGAAATTGCATCTAGGGTTTCCTATTTTTGCATCAGTGAAAGTGCATATAGGTTGCATTTTTACCTTCTTGCATCATTCCATTTCATTGAAAAGATTTAAAAGTGAATTTTTCATTCTCTTAATTGTGTTTAGAAACATTGTTATTGCATTGAAAATTAAAAATAATTACATTCAAATCTTGCATTCAATTGCTTGTTAGTCATTGCTTTTATTTTCATCGATTTGCACCATTTTCTATTTCCAAACATGAGGTCCCTAGGTAGGAAAACTAAGAAAGTTGTTATCAAGCCAAAATTTACATTTTTCCTCAGAAAAACCTCTTCTAGGACTAAAACGTGCTTCCTGGCATTCTAGTTCTTCTTAGGTTTTTTCTGCTCAAAATCCTCTCTTTGTTGTTTGTTGTTTGTTTTAGCCTCTAGAACTTCACAATATTACCAAGAGGACTAAAATTCCCTTACCAAAATCTTAGCCCCTATTGACTTTGTCTCTCCATTTTTTCAGGGTCTAAAATTTATTTTTGGTGTTTCTATGGGCTGCCTTCAATTTTTTGTCTCAGTTTCCAAAATTGCTATTATTATATTTTCTTTCATTTCAAGTGTACTTGCAAGCATGGGATATTGTTTTCATTAATTTTTTGTGGTTTATTCCTTATATGAGCTGTAGCACTTGGTGTCCTACTGCTAATATTGTGGTTAGACAAAGTGTGATACTCATGGCATCCCATGATAAGACACTCGTTGTGGATCTTGGGTTATCAAGGTCTCTTACTTCTGGTATTGGCACTAGTTCACTAGGTATGGACCATACCTTTGACACCTCTTTTTCCATGCCTACCTTACCTACAAGTGTTATGCCAAGTTTTCAAATAATGGTTGATCATATTCCTCAAGAAAAAATAATTAAAATGTATGAAGACCTAGCCCATTTACAAGATAGTGTGATTACTAAAAAAAATTCCAACACTATTATACCTATCATGGATAGTATTCACCACATGTTGGAAAGTGATGAAGGACTAGAAGTTGTGTGTAACATAGCTCACATCATTGGAAAATATCTTCCTCCCACCACTAATGGTGCTCAAACTCCAAACAATGTGTAAGGAGGAAATCAAAATCCCCCCTCTTTAACCATATCATCCATTCCAACCTACACAACTCATCAAGTGACCACAACGATGCAACCAGCTAGTAATATCCTTCCTACCTCACATGTTTCAACTAGTGCTCCTTCTACTTATGTGGCATATAATCTCATACCTCCTCCCATAAGAAATCCATTCATTTTTCCTTCCAACATATACACACCACCACCATATTCACCTTCATCTCACACCATAAGAAATGATCCTATCATTAACCACCTTTTGCAAAGCTTTTCATCTCTTTAACATCAAGTTTCAACCATAAATCAAAATCACAATGGTCCACCTTCATACTATGTCATGAGTAATCCATTATCCTTGGAGATGGTGCCACAAGATATAAAGATCCCTAGATTTGAGAAATATGGAGGAAAGGGAGATCCTACTAATCATGTTAATGCCTTCACTACTTTGTGTAGTATCTTTATCCTTGAGGATGAACTTTTGGCTACCTTGATCCTTGAAAGACATGTCCTTGGAATAGTTTTCTGCATTACCAAATAACTCAATTCATTCATTCAATGAATTTTTTGAGGCCTTTATTAACCATTTCCAAATGCACATGGTTCTCGAAATGACATTGGCTGATTTGATGAGATGCAAGCAAAATGAAGGTGAAAAATTCACTAAATTTATTTCATGTTACTAGTCACTTTATTCCCAAATCAGTGTGAAGGTTCTTGATTCTCACCTCCAAAATATGTTCATAGAAAAATTTCACAACAATATAAGGGAGAAGCCCACTATGGTGAAATTTCCTTCCTTCATGCACCTATGCACTGACCTTCAAGATTATCAAAATGCTATGTGAACCAAAAGCTACCCCTACTCATCCTAAAAAGTCTGAAACTTCAAACCAAAACACTTATCAACCTTTCAAAAGACAACCTAAGAGTTTCCTTCAACTAAATTTCACCTCACAATCTACCTAACCTATTGATACCCCTTGTACCTAGCTACTATAAATAAGAGTAATCCTTATATATTTGGGGATCCACAAAGATAATTTACTCCCTTACTTGCCACCCTTCACAACATCATGGCCCAACTCTTAAACAAAAACATGCTTACCTTACCTCCCATCTGACCCCTTGACCCTAGCAAACCATTGCCTCCAAGATTTAGACATAGATTCTATTGTGCCTACTACCGACAAAAAAGACATGATACTGAACATTGCAAAGCATCTTAAACATATTGTGCAAGACCTCATTGATTCCAATCATATCCTAATTGGAGGTGTGAATGAAAAGGGTAATAATTATGTCACTCCTCCCAACCAAAACTTGCAAATATTTACCAATCGCATGTCGAACCATAATATTTCATTTCTAAACACTAGTGAAACTAAGCCTAATATAATGAATGTTGACACTGATGATGAACATATGAGCAATCAAGAACAAAATCCTATGGATGATGATGAGCATAATCCTATGGATACTGATGAACAAATTCCTATTGATACAATGATAGGAGTGATTGACATCAAGCCTTGTAAACACCAAACCATTGACATTACTTTCTCTTTAGAAGAAACAATTAAACATACACCTAATGGTCCTCTTTACATAGCCGAAAAAATCAATTACAAGCCCACTCCTCGGATTTTAATTGATCCCATTTGTGAAGAGAATATGATCATAGAAGAACTCTTATATGTGCATGAACTTCCTCAAGATAGATACGATAAACCAAAAAAAATGCATGATGGTTTTGCTCGTGTTACGATGGTTTTGATCACACTCTCTTTACAAGTAGGACCAAAGAAATCAAATGTATCATTCTCTATCATCTCTAATTCAAACCAATTTCATGTGAGGTTAGGCTACAAATAGCTTTGCTCCATGAATGTGGTCCCATCCATTGTCCATAAGTGCTTAAAGTTTCTATTCAACAATCAAATATTCACTATAAACCATAGTCGCTTTAGACCCCCATCTTCCCATGGAAATTTATCCTTAGATTATTTTTTGCCTGAACCCATGGAACCTATAAGACAACGTTAATACTTCATTTTCCTAGCCTACCAAAAGTTCAAAGAAAAATGCATAACTAAGCTATCCCTTGAAAACTTTCCTCTACCCATGATCGAACCTCCACCTATGCTTGAATCTCCACCACCTAAACAAGACAATGCTAAGCCTAAAGACCAAGTACAGAAAATCAAGACCAATCCATAAACACACCCTTACCGAATTCCTACAAGAGACCTAGATAAAACCTAACAAGTCCTAATCTACTGCCTAAGAAAATTTATAAAGCCAAAATGAAAGTGGTCAAGCAACCTTCCATGGTTTCTTCCGTTCTCCTCTCACAAGAAGAAAATGAGCCTATGGTTGATCAACCCGCTCCTACACAAACACAATTTGAAAATGATAATAAAAGGAACTACAATGCTAGAGAGTGTAGGTGTAGGCATCGTGCTATTGCTCCAAAGATGGATAACGAGAACAACATTGAGGATCAAAATCTGCACTTGATAGAAGCAATACATGATGGGCCTCCTCTCTTACCAGAAACTATAAATTCAACACAACAAGGATAAAACCTTCTATGGATATTATCATTCTTCCTCTTGTTGTGGTTAACTTGGATGATGATGAGGAAACAACTAAAATTGATGAGGAAGTGCATAATGAGTTGAATTTTTTATTTTCCTCATCCATGGGCTTAAATGATAACAACCATGGTGATCCTCCTAAACCGAGTGATTCACCATGTGTTGAACCTAGTGATTCTCCTAGTACAACACTTGATGTGGTCCCTCTCACTAGTGGTTTACATTCCACATATACTGACCAAGAGTGGGATGCAGATGACCTACTGGATGGTTGATCTACATGTGCCTTACTAGTCTTTTATCTTTTTCTTTCATTTTCTCTTTCACTTGCATATTGTGATCCCCCGTAATGTTTTGTTTAATATTTCTCTTTCTTTGTGCATTCCTCTATTTGCACCTACATTCTTCTCTATGTCGTAAGCTTTTTCGTTTTCATTATTCTATCGCTTTTGTCTTGTGTTTTCCTTTTGGGGATGACGCAAGGCATTGAGACATCCTATGTCTCTTCCATTTTGACCCAAACTCTTTTTATTATTCTTTTTTATTTTTTCTTGTGTTCTCCTTTTGGAGATGACACAAGGCATCGAGACACCTATGCCTCTCCATGTTTTCCCAAAATATTTTTCTTATTCTTTTCTCTTTTGTCTTGTGTTTTCCTTTTGGGGATGACACAAGGCGTCGAGACACCCTATGTCTCTTCCATGTTCAACCAAAATCTTTTTCTTATTATTTTCGCTTTTGTCTTGTGTTTTCCTTTTAGGGATGACACAAGGTGTCGAGACACCCTATGTCTCTTCCATGTTGACCCAAAAGGATTTTCTTTATTTTTTCTCTCTTTGTGTCATTCTTCTAGTTCTGTGTGTATTTGGGGAATGATGACAGTTCTGAGCTCTCCAATATTATTGCAGCAAAGAAAGATACTAACCCTAAATCGATAGATCCCTTATGTGTTTTTGGGGGGCAACCCTCTTTTCGATTTTCTTTTCCATGTTTTCCAACTTTAAAGTAATTGCTCACAACATGGTGCTAGCAATTTATTTAAAGTGGGGGCATACATTGGCATTATCTTTAGCATCATTTCATTTCCATTTGTTTTTCCATGTTCTTTGATGTGATTTTATTTTTTCATACGATGTGTTTTCCTCATTGTGGTGACATTGGGAGTAATTTCCTTCAAGAGTGTGACCTATCTTCGTATATTATATTCCCCTTAGTGGTGGTGTGGCACACTACATCCCCTAAGTGGTAAATCTCTTATACTTTTGCTATTCCTCTCTTGGAGACATTAGGAACGATGTCCCCTAAGAGTAAGATCGTGCATGAACTAAGAAAAATCCATTTGAACATTTATCTTTCTTATTACATTTTCCTTTTGTCCTTATTAGAGTCATGGATGTATGACTTTGATATGGGGCCCCCTGGTTCTCACCTAGTGAATAACTAGCTTCAGTAGCCCATGTGAGCATGCATTTCTTTTTGTCCTTATTTGTGTCATGGAGGTATGACTTTGATATGGACCCCTTGGGGCTCACCTACTGAACAACTAGCTTCAGTAGCCCATGTGAGCATGCATTTTTGTACCTTATTAAAGTCATGGAGGTATGGATTTGATATGATCCCTCTTTGGGCTCACCTAGTGGACAACTAGTTCCCACTAGCCCTCATGAGCGTGTCTTTTGTTTGCATGGTGGACAACGTGTTCCACTTGTAAACCCTCTTCAAGCCTAGACCCGATCCACTGCATTGGATGGCCAGTCGAAGATTGATCTATTATAGTTCTTTTCCTTTTGCCTTTTTCTTTTCTTTGATGTTGTATGTTTGCAATTTGATTTTGGCTTCATATATCATTCACAAGCGTGTTACTTTGTGCCTATGTTGGTTTGCCATAGGATCATGATCCTAGGTGCTTGGCCACCCTCTTGATTCTTCTCATCCTATCTTGCTAACATGTGTACATTTGAACCCCTCTTGATTGTGTGGCAGGATACTTTAGTGTGAGTTTGAAGCAAGTTCATCCTCTCACTAAAGTGGGGGCAAAATTTAGTGTAGTAAAATGCATACCCTTGCATTTTTACACTTGTTTGGGCTTTCCTTACTTTATTTATCCTTCTTTATGGCTTAATTGGTCCTATTTTGTGTCCACAAGCCCTATGAATGGAATCTTTTTCTGGTTAATCGTGACATTTTGCAATGCATAAATGATCTCCTAATGATTCTGATTGGTATGTCCTTGATTTATGGTTGAGACTAAAATTTCACCTAGGGCATCTTTATCCCCCCAAGGTTTCGGGACCCTGATTTTGAGGTATCTTATTTGGGCCCCTTTTTTGTGTCTGTTCCCCAAGTTTCATCACTTGGGACTAAGATGCACCTAGGGCGTCTTAGTCCTCCTTGAGTCATTTTTCAAGATTTAATTTCAAATTCTAGCGAGATTTAACCTCCTTCATTTAATGAACTCATATGTCGGATTCGCGCGATATAATTTTAGGATATTAATCATAGATAAGTATAAATACAAGGTTCATTCATTCATTTTCATCCTAAGCAATCTAAGTCTTTTGTGAGAGCATTCATCATAGCATAATTGAGTTCACAAGAGCATTCAAGGGAAATTCATCAAGAATTTGGAGCCATCATCAAGATTCAAGCATCATGTCAAAGGCTATTCTTCCATCATGTGTGTTGTTGTGCTAACATTTGTGATATAGGATTTGGATTCAAGCAAGAAATAAATTCAAGATCTATCAAGAATTTCAAGATCCATATCTATTGTAGCCATTTCACACTAGTTTGCAGCCTTTGCAAGGGTTTGGTGAGTTGTAGCATTGCATGTTGTTCATTCACCATTTCCTTCATCATTTTTATTTCATTTCAAGGTTTAATTACCAACAAGGGGTTTGACCAAGGCAAACCCCCATTCACTAACAATCAACAAGTTTTTACCCTCTTGCATATTTGTGTCTGCAGATCTAGGTTGAAGACTTGAAGATCACTTGGACTGCAAAGTTGTCAAAGTTGCAAACTTGCATTGCAAATTTTTCATCTTCACGAAAACTCATCTACAGGTCAGATCTAACTGTTTCAGAACCTAAGATCTGAAAGGAAGCAAGTGTAGATTTTGGAGCTGAGGACCACATTTAGACTCTTCAAAAATTTAAATCGAGACTAGAATGCCATCTTGGGTTTCTTAGTCCTCCCAAACATATTTTTCAAAGATTTTGTTCTGGCATCTAAAGATTCCATGTTTGCCTCGAAAGATAGCAATGGGACTAATACGCCATCTTGGGCGTCTTAGTCCTCCAAGGCATATTTTGATAGTTTTTCTACATTTCCAGAATCCTCATTGCATCTCCAAACTTCCCAAGTACACATACCCTAACTTGGTGTTGCTTATTTTTATTATTTGCATCTCATTTATCTCATTTTAGGTTATTTTGCATATCACATTGTGTTTTCAAACAAATATCTTTTCCAAGCATTTGCTTGGTGGTGAACCCCTTAAAGTCTAAAAGAACCCCCTCTTAAGTCCTCCTAATTGTGAATTGGCTCACCTTGATGGGTTCATAGTCAATCCTATTAGGGTTCTTAGGACATAATTGAATGACCTAGATAGAATAGGAAAGGTTATCCTTCCCCCTATTTTATCTTCATTTCAAATGGTTTTATAAAGTTAAATCTATGTAAATATAAATCATTTTTAAATATCATCTAGAAATCAACTTAGATTATTTTTTGATATCTTGTTGTTTAATGAATTATTTATGTGTGTGTGCATGCTCACCATTTCAATAGTGTGATCATGATTTAACAAGTGTAATCCTAATACAAAATTTCAATCATAAATAGAAGAATGGATTTAATGGAAATATGAATCCAAATAACATAAGTCATATAATTTTTTCTAAACAATTATTATAAAATATGCCAACTTTTCCTTCTCAAATTTCTTCTTATTTCATATTGAAGACTTTACTATTGTTGACGAGTTCTTGTGGGTGTGATTATTGGTTGCGTGTAAATTTTCTCCTTTAGTTGTGAGCACTTTCTCCTTTCATTCACTCCTTCGATTATATTCACTTTTTCCTTATACTATGATTATGTGACAACCTTGTCTATGTGTTGTGTACCTTCTTTTTGTATGAGTTAGATTTTATAGAATACTTCTATTCTAAGATCATAAACAACATTACATACTATCATATTTCAAAAAAATATATCTAGACACACACAATCATTTCTCAAAATATTATACATCAATTTTAGTTATTTTACTTCAAATGTTGATATAAAGTCTTATGTATTAGACAAAAATGTTTGTGAAATATAAAATAAGAATAGCAAACATAGTAAATATAGTAAATATAGGCAATTATGGAACCCATCACACAATACCTAGAAACCCTCTCCCATATTAAATATAGTGGATGGAGAATATATTTAATAAATTTATTAAAACTATTGTGTGTTAATCTTTTAAATATAATGTGCTCTAAATCACAATAATTTAATGAGTGCAACTAATGAGTCCTCCTAATGGATAAAAATACAATATAATAGGGAAAACCTCCTTAATAATTTAAAATCCTATTTTATTTTTTAAATGAGATGGTGCTCTTAAATTGAGGATAAGAAATGATATTTAATTAAATTCATAGTAAGTGATTCCTTTTCTCTAATATAATTATACAAAACATTAGATATTTTTATGCGTGTAAATTATTCCTATTATCCACAAACACCAAGCACAAGAGACAAACAACCTTTCAATATCTTAAATATTTCCTTTCATCCACAAACAACTGAATACAAAAGACAATCGACCTTGAATATCTTAAATACACCTAAATTAAATATTAAGGGTTATTTTATTTTATTTTAGATTTATTTTATTATATATGTATATATAAAATGTATTTTTTTATTTTATAATCATTCTATATTATTTCTTTTTTCTATTTGATGAAGTATTTTTTTGTAATATATTTATTTTACTTTTTAAAAAGAAACTATTGCTTATTTTGTTATTCTTTTATTTTATTTTTATTTTTATTACATATAAAATATTTAAACTATCTTTTATGTTACATTATATTTTAAAATTTAAATATTTTTTAGTTATATTTTTTGCTAATAAATCTAGGTTATGTATCTAGGGGCCATTCAAAATGACATCTAAGTGTGGGTTTTCTAAAATATGGTTCATTAAATCCATTAAACTTAAAGAGGCTTCTCCCTCCTACTTTTAATATTGTAATCCTATTAGAATCACATCAATAGTCTGATAAAAGTGGATGACCTTTAGAGCATTGTAACTATAAGGAATTTTCTTCTTATTTTTGTTCACCTCAATCCAATCCTATTTCCAAGTAGTATCTGTTGGAGTTGAGAAGATACAACACCACAGAAGTCCAAAAGATCTTTGCAAGCAAATAACCTGTTACAAGGAGAAACAAAGAGAAGCAACAAAAGAAATGCTCAAGAATGTGGAGCAATGTATTCACCTAAAAATGTAAAATGAATAATGATACAAAAGATAGTTTTCAACTACATATAGATGAAAACCCTAAAAAAGGAAAACCCTAGACTTGCACAATAATAATTAATAGAGTAATTAATTATTATGTACCTAATGTTAGCTTAAGTGAAAAAGAGTTAAAAGGAAACTTTACGTAATTAAACAAATATTGTTTAATTAATAAAGTAAATGTCCAATTACTCTAACACCCCCCCTTAAGATAGACATAGGGAGAAGCTAAAACCTAGAAGAAGCTATTGAAAGCAAAAGCAATGGGTCCCGACAACAAGGCCAGATCATGTACCCAAGTACAATGAAATCTCTATGAAACGGAGAAAAGGAGAAAACCCAGTGGGAAAAACTCCTCTCCAAAAAGAGATAGAACAACATGAAGGAAGGAAGGCCTCATAAAGACCCCCCAAGGACAACTTCCTTCACCCCAAGCATAGAGCGCAACTGAAGATAGCGCGGAGATGCAAAAGGCTTCGTGAAGATGTCTGCAACCTGCTCGGCAGTGGGAACATACTCCAAGATGAGAGAACCATCCTGAATCAACTGTCTGATGAAATGCATATGAAGCTCAATGTGCTTCGTCTGCTGATGCTCCACCGGGTTGCGCAAAATGTGTATAGCACTCTGATTGTCACACCAAAGAATAGTGGGACTATCAAGAGGAAAACCAAACTCATTCATCAACTGACGAAGCCATAAAATCTCTTGACTAGCAAGCACAGCAGCTCGGTACTCAACCTCTATAGATGATAATGCATGGGCAGTCTGCTTCTTGCATGACCATGTGATAGGACTAGAGCCAAGACAGAAAACAAAGCTAGAAGCAGACTTCCGATCATTGACATCACCAGCCCCATCTGAGTCGGTGTAGCCAACAATGTGAGGATCCCCTAATGTGTAGTGAATGCCATATGAAGTGGTGCCCTGAATGTACCTCAAAATACGCTTGGCAGTTTTCCAATGACTCTCATGAGGATCATGTGAGAATCGAGAGACAAGACCAACCGTAAAGGAAAGATTAGGATGAGTGTGAGTCAAGTACAACAAACTGCCAACCAACTGCCTGTAAAGTGTAGCATCTACTGAAGGAGTGGGGAAAGTATAAGTCAAAACAACCCCTGACTGAAAAGGTGTGGGGGCAGGCTTGCAATCAAGCATGCAAAAGTGCTAAAGCATATCAAAAGAATACTTCTGCTGATAAATGGAGATCCCCTCTAAAGACTGAATCACCTGAAAACCAAGGAAATAGTGCAGAAGGCCAAGATCTGTCATCTCAAACTACTCCATCAAGGCTAGCTAAGAATTCTGAATCATAGAGGATGAGCTACCTGTGATGAGAAGATCATCAACATATAGCACAAGAATTAGGATCTCACCCTCAAGATGTTGAATATAGACTGTGTGATCAAAATGATAGCGAGTGAAACTAGTGGAGAGCAAAAAAGAGTCCATCTTCTCATACCAAGCCTGAGGGGCTTGTTTGAGACCATATAATGAATGTTGAAGTCTGCAAACCAAAGAAGAATCATGAACAAATCCTTGAGGTTGCTCCATATAGATCTCCTCCTGTAGGTCACTATGTAAGAAGGCACACTTCACATCCATCTAAAAAATGAGCCATCCTCTAGAAGCTGCAAGTGATAATACAAAGTGAATAGAATTCATCTTAGCGACAGGGGCAAATGTCTCAAAGTAATCAATACCCTCAACCTGTGAGAAACCCTTCGCAAAAAGACGTGCTTTGTACTTATCAATAGAACCATCGTCACCGAACCATCTTTCTGCCCTTAGGAAGAGGACAAAGAGGCCATGTATTATTCCTCATCAAAGAAGAATACTCCTCCTCCATGGCACTATCCCACTCAAGGTGACCTGTCGCCTCTGAAAATCTCTGAGGATCCATTGAAAGAGCATGAGTCAAAAGACTAGAACCCGTAGTATGAGAATGAGTGTGACGAGTGTCTGAAGGATCACCGACCATAGATCCTGCTGCCTCAATAGTAAAGTGAGCCCATTTGGGCCTCTGAGGTGGAGCAAGTGTAGGTGGAGATGGGGGATCATCAATATCCGCATCAAAATCCTCAAAATAATTCTGAAGAGCTGTAGTGGGTGGAGTAGGTAGTGAAGTGGACACTGGAGACAGGGTATCAACTGGAGGAAGGCGCTCATCAAATTGAACATCCCATCGAAATAGGACCTCTCTGGAATCAGGATCAAACAACCTATACACCTTAACATCCTCACAGTAGCTGACAAAAATGAGGGGTCGACTCTTCTGCTCATAGCTCTCCTCTGAGCATTAGGAATAAAAGCCCATGCCTCACTACCAAATACTTGAAATGATGAAATATCAGGCTTGTCATGAGACCAAGCCTCCTTAGGAGTCATATGTTGAATCGCCTTGTGAGGCATCTGATTCTGAATATAGTTGGCATAATTGACTGCCTTAGTCCAAAAAGATGAATCCATGGACCTGGATTGAATCATACAATTAGCCATCTCCCGTAAAGTTCTATTCTTTCGCTCAGCGATACCATTCTACTGAGGGGTGTAGGGAATAGAAAATTGATGCTATAAACCATGCTCAGTGCAAAAATCTTTGAAAGCTTGATTTACATACTCCCCCCCATTATCTATACGTATCCGCCGGATAGAAAGACCAGATTGCTTCTCTACAAATGTCTTGAAGACATGAAAGGAATCAAAGACATCAGATGTGTACTTAAGAAAGTACAACCATGTGCGTCTAGAGAAGTCATCAATGAATGTGAGTACATACTTGGCCCCTGAAAAAGAAGGAGTGGGAAATGACATGAGGTCACTATGAATCAACTCCAAGGGTGCCAAAGCACGAGTGGTACTTCCCTTCGGAAAGGGATCCTTGTGATGCTTGTCAAGCACACAACCATGACAAACACTGTCAGTGTAGGAAATCCGTGGAAGACCAAGAACAAGTGACTGTGTACTCATCTGTTGAAGATATCTGTAGTTGACATGGCCCAAACGCTCATGCCAAAGATGACTCACTGAATTTGCATGTGCTATAAGAGATGAACCTTTACCCTCAAAAGGCGCAAATCCATCAAATCTATAAAGACGAGATGCAGTATCAACACTACCAGTAGCCACAACCAAATCAGAATCATGGAGGTCCCGAATAACCACATCATATGGTGAGAACTCAACTGTCTTACCAAAGCCAGTGTGGCAAATCTGATAAATGGACAAGAGGTTCATCGAAATTTTAGGAACAACCAAAATATCCTGTAGAGTGCCCCCATCCAAAGAGATAGAACCTGAACCTAAGACGGAAAGCTGTGAAGAGTCACCCACTGCAATCTGTGAAGTACCACAAGAGGCAAGAGAAGTGACGAACTGCTGAGTGTGAGTCATATGGTGAGAAGCACCAAAGTCTAAAATCCAAGTGGACCCATTGGTCGATGCTCGTGCAGTGAGAGCATGACCCTTCCCTATGGTGGAAGAAGAAGAAGACTGAGGTGAGGAGATCTGTTGCTACTGCATGGCCTCCTCTAAAGCCTCTAATCATTTTCAACACCTGGAAACTGGATGACCTTGCTTGCCACAAAAACTACAAGTGTCTCCTGATTTCTCCTTAGTCTTGGAGGAAGACTCACTAGACTTCGAAGATTTCCCATGTTTTGGATTAAATGGTGGTTTAGAATCAGACTTAGGATGTGGTTTGGAGGTATGCTCACTACCTGCAAAATCTTTCTTGGGCCTTGGTTTCTGCTTCTGTTTCCACTTCGGTGACTGAGCAACCAATGCTTTGCTCTTTGAACCTGAGAGCATATCCATCTGAGAAAGGTGAGATTGTTCCTGAGACAATCGCTCACAAAATAAATCAAAGGAAGGCATGGTAAAACTGGCACCCAAACCATCCATGGTGGAGTAGAAGGAGGAAGCAAATATCTGAAATGGACCACGAAGCTTCGAAAGAATCAAGGAAATGCACTATGTGTCTATCTTGTTCTTCCCACAACCTTGTAAAATAGTATGGATAGTTTTGAACTGGTTCAAAAAATCCTCAATAGTGGGAAATGAATCAGGTAACAATGAAGTTAGCTTTGCCTCAATCTATAATGCGCAAAACTCATTAACAGCCCCAAAAAGTGTCTCAAACCTCAACCACATGGCTCGAGGAGTGAGCAAAGCATCAAGGTGAAACAAAAGACTGTCTGAAACATACATGCATAACAAACCCATAGCCTCATCCATCTTATTCCTATGCTGCATAATCTCAAAAGGACGCTGCAACTGAGGCTGAACCTCATCTAAACAAGACCATAACCATCGTGACCTAAGTAGCCTCATCATACGAGACTTCCAAGTGTGATAGTTATGTGATGTGAGTAGCTCAACTGAAGAGTCTACCATGAAACCTTGCATCTGTACCTGCTTGTGTTTTTTATTATTATGTGATCTTTCAGAATAGACAGAAGATGCAGAAGGGTTTATATTTTTGAGAGTTTTGGTGTTCTAGTTTTCTAATATAAATGACAAAAAGCAAGAGAAAAAACACCCCCCACAAAAGATAAACCCAAACCCTAGTACAAACTGAGAAGAAGGAAGCAATGCATAAGCAAAAAATACTTCAAGAAAAATAATCATGTACTTGGTGAAAATTCTGATAAAATAGATCACATCACTGAATAGAGCATGTTGATAGCTTTCCAACACCTATTCAATTTTGAAAAACGGAGTCCGTTTGCATCTTCTATGACCCCGGAAGTGAAGAAAGAAGACCTCACTTTGACTGGTAAAAAATATCCAGACTGGTAAAAAAATTAAAAATATTTATGTACCATCAGATTGATGCCATTCTCAGCTTTCCAACGCATCTTCCTGTTCAAAAAACGGAGCTAGGATGCCCAAGTTATGCCCATTTGACCAAAAATGACATAATAGGGGGTTGGAGAGAAAAAATTAGCCCTCAAGGGCTTAAAATTCGGCGGCCCCAGGGCACATAGCAAACTGGGGGCGAGCACGCAGGAGGTGGTGGTGCACCCCGCCGGCATAAAAGCGCCGGCGAGCTGACCGTGGGTCGGGGTCGCGGTACGGTCAGCAGTGCAGTAGTGATGGGGAGCTATAGCCACCGATGGCGGGTGGCGCCAGCTTTAACACTAGCCGCACACAATATAAACCAAAAAATTATTTTTAAAAAAAAAAATTCTGATTTTTGTGCATTTTTTGCTCCGTACGACCCTAGGGCAAAAAAAATTTTTGCCTTCCAAATTGACTGTAACCAAAATCGACGATTTGACAGTTGATTTAGGGGTTTTCGGGTGCTATGAATCTAATGGCACTGTCCATTTGAGCCTAAAGTGAACCCAAAAAATGGAGTATGTTGAATCCACCAAAAAAAGACTTAGAACCCTAGATTTGTTTCCAATGCAAAATCTCAAAACAAGAACAAGCAGCTGTAAATCTAAAGCTCTGATACTATGTTGGAGTTGAGAAGATACAACACCACAGAAGTCCAAAAGATCTTTGCAAGCAAATAACCTGTTACAAGGAGAAACAAAGAGAAGCAACAAAAGAAATGCTCAAGAATGTGAAGCAATGTATTCACCTGAAAATGTAAAATGAATAATGATACAAAAGATAGTTTTCAACTACATATAGATGAAAACCCTAGGCTTGCACAATAATAATTACTAAAGTAATTAATTATTATGTACCTAATGTTAGCTTAAGTGAAAAAGAGTTAAAAGAAAACTTTACAAAATTAAACAAATATTGTTTAATTAATAAAGTAAATGTGCAATTACTCTAACAGTATCCACATTCTCAATACTTAGACAATTAAGACCTCTTTTAGATTCTCTAAACATTATATCTAGTTAGCCCGAAGTCTCTAATGTAAATAGATCATCTAGATCCAAAAAGGTTAATTTCTCCTAAACATTTGTAAAGGAACCATAATCCTTACTCAAGGGGGAGGAAGGAGCTTATTGTGATTCAACCTCTTATCTCTTCATAGAGCAATCATGCTTGGCCTTATTTTCCTTGTCTGGTAGAGTTACATTACTGAAATGGGATTCTACCTCTACATCATTATGTTTTATTTTATAAGGAGTAATAACACGGTGGTGAGGTTTGGCTCCAACCAATAGGGTGGTATTGTTGAAATTCACTCTAGATTTCAAGACCTTTCTTTTACATTGGAAATTAAGATGCTAATGACCATATTAACATCTTCTACATTTGAAATGAAAATTTTCATAATTCACCTATTGTTTCCAAGATCTTTCAACAACCATGAAAATTTCTAAAAAATCCTCTATGAAATCCATCATAACACAAAATCGAGTGAAAGTGGTAGATGTTTTGTTATTAGTCTTAGTGACCAAACAAAGAAACCTTCTCACAAGGTTCAAAACTTTTATCAATGTTGAAAACACTACAAATTTGAAAAGATGGGAAGGATAACCTAACTCAAACAACATCAGAAATATAAGAGTTTCTATCAAGACCTAAGAAAGGAAGAAACTATCTTTTATAATCCACAAACCAAACATCAAAACATACTCCTTATCTTTCACATAAAATAATTAAAGAATGAAAAATCTATAATGTAAAGGTAATTTATAATTTCACCTTCGAAAATAGACTTCCATGTACTAGAGATCCAATTATAAAAATCTACCATTTTAGGCTAAAACTTATAAAATGTCTAAATTAGGGCATGCTGATCAAAAAATCTTCCTGCTCTAAAGCCTCCAAATCCATAATTTTTTTTGGCTTTCCCTCATCCAAATTAGGGTGTGAGCTCAAGATATGATCGATGGAATCGGTCTCAACTTCTTTCACGTACCCGTGACCTAAGGGTGAGATGGGAGAAGATTTGTTTGTTCAGTCATGCAAGGAGTTGGCAGGACATTGACGTGAGGAGACGGAGCTGAGCAGAGACTTCCTACTCTATGAGTTTGTAGAAATGGTCCCTGATTCCTTGTTTACACAGTCCTAGCTAATATATCTGTATATGTCAAAAACAAGGAATTTAATTTGTATTCAAAACGTTTTCGTCTTCACTACTGTACCAATTTTCGAAACTTAGCGCTAGCGAAGCTCAACGTGGCGGATCGAAATGAAGGCCACCAAAAGGATAAGTAAAACGGTCACGACAAAACGGAACTAAAATAATATTAATAATAAATTAAAACTGTTTAGGTTTTTTATTTTCATAGGGCACTGCGTCGGTTCAAGTTGACAAATTAGGGGTCAAGGCACAGCAGCTATTTGAATTACTTCGTTGCTCGCCTTTGTTTTCTTCCTCATGGATCATACGCCTCTGGCTGGCGTTTAATGAAAAAATATGTACAAATTTGGCGTTCACTGTCGTCTTGTCAATAACGAAAATCTGACAAATCTAAGCGTTGTATTGAATACTAAATTGCAGCAGTATAACAAGAAACAGCCATTCAGCAAGACAAGCAGCGATACATCAGCAAAAATACAAATGACCCACGTTGCCCAATGTAATGTAGAATCTTCCAAGATCCTCAGAACTGCCTTTTCCAAATTAGCCCAAAATCACGCAATCAGACCTTTGCTGTGTGCCTTTGTAGTTATTAAACTTGCAGTTTTTTACTGCATTTCATCTTTGTATTCTGCATTTTCTTCAATATAAAAATAAATACTAAATTGCAGAACATGCCTAATATCATGCAAGTTTATAATGTATTATAAACCATTATCACCTCAAACTGTTGTCTCTATCAAGAGGGCCGTTCTGAGATGGAATCTTAAATTACTAGGTGGGACATATTATACTAGGTTCGAGATTAAGGGGATTTGTTAAATTGTATTTGTAGCTGTACAAGGGATTTATTAAGTGGGTAATACAAATAGATTGCTTATTTAAGGATTAGTTAAATGGTATATATTATATATTATTTATGAGGGATTTAGTAGGTTGGATATGTTGGATTAGTAGGATTATAAAACATTCTATTATCTAGGTAATATTAAATAATGTTCACATGGGTTTTATTAAGTTGGATTGATACCATTACAAATAATCTATTATATAGACAATATTATATGATGTTCACATTTGACTAAAATTAGGTTGGTTAAGGAAAGCACATGAGATTCATTAGGTGAGAAAAGAATATACAACAAATTCAAAAGAATTTAATTAGATTAGACAAGTAGGAGCACATGGATTTCTAAAAGGGTTCAGATTCATGCAATACAAGAAAACTAAGAGTATGATTCACTAAGTGGATAATACCATACAATTGAAAGAAAAACATTGATTCATATTTAAATTGGTAGGAGGATTATGATTCTCACTAGTCTTAGGAAACAATATATAGCCATGAGGATTCACTAGGTGGACAATACTACACAAGACTTTTATTATGTGTATAATACCACACAATATATTTATATTAGAAGTTTTTAATTAGGAAAATTAAGATTAATATACCTTTAAATATTTAAAGATATAAGAGTTATTCTAAATTATCCCAAATATATGTATTGAAGGTAATTCAATATTTATATGTAGGGTAATCTCACAATAATGAGTCCCACTTTTGGGACAATTATTGTTTTGGAGGGAGGAGGGAAGATTTCTTAGAGCACCTTCATTTGAAGATATTTCTTTGAACGAAGGTCCTTCGCTTGAAGGTCTACACGTAGAGACCTTCGATCGAAGGTTTCATATGCAGTTCCCCTTTATATATAGAGCTTCAAACAAAGAAAAAACCTTCAATCGAAGGACCTTTGAACGAAGGGCCTTAGCAAGACACTTTTGGTGTCTGCTTCAAAATTTCCTTACAAAATCTAGTTTCAAACCTCATATTGGACCTTCAAATTTAATTAACTTGACAAGATAGTTTGTAAGATCGTAGTGCTTGAAATGAACTTTCCAACAAGTATAATTTTGATATGTTTTCATTTTATTATGTATTCAATTTTTAATTTTTACCGATTTTTTACTGGACATCAAGGTTTTTCATTCTATGCCGGTGTAAAAATAGTAAACCATTGATTTTTTTTCAAAAAAATACCTTTACACTAGGCATTGATGTCCTTGTTTTACCAAAATAACTAAATTGAATTTTGATATATACACAAGTTATGCTTGATGACATACACCTATGCCCAAATTATAGTTACCCAACTTCAAAAATTAATTAAAAAATATGTAATAAAAAATATGAAAAAATATCCATGCACTAGATATTGATGTTAAAAATTTATTTTTGAAAAAAGAATTTTATCGTTGCTAAATTTATTTTTATTCTTGATGACATAAATGTTAATTTTTGAAAATGATGTTTACTAATAAAAAATATTTATTAAAGGATATGTTGAAAGATTCCAATTCTTAATGGTTTAGTAGCTATAGGTATTAGAATATTAAAAATTAATTAAAAATATTGATATCAATGTTCATCTTAGCCAAAAAACGGGACTCGCTATTGTAGAATTATCCTATATTGAGTGCATAACACACATTGATGGAGCATTTCTTTGATTTTTCTTAAATTATGGTGATTCATATTCATATTATTGTTTTTCCTTTCAATTGGGCTTTGACATGCCTTCTGAATGGCTAACCTTATGGGATTCTTGCATCTTGCAGTCAATTTATCATCTCAACTATGGACAACCATAATAAATAACATAGATGAGAGGCTTAAATATATGATTAAGAATATGAATATAAATTACATTATCTTACAAATTTTATTATATTGAGACCTCATATCTAGAATTAAACATAACTGATAGGAAACATAACAAACTTGGTTTGAACCTATGTAAGAATTAAATTAAGTTTTCTTAGAAATTGTGGAATTCATTATTTATAAACTTATGGATACATACATGAGATTCCAAGAGGAAATGAAAAAAATCCACAACACTAAGAACATGACGATACTATAATATGGAAAAATGCATGCCAATTATATTTTCCCTTATGTTTTGGGATCATTTTGAATAAAGTATCATTAGTGAAATTACTAGTCTACAAGTAGCATATTCTTATGTAATTTAGTTCATGAAACCAATCTGAAGCTATCTATTATGCCTATTATCACTTGTCTCCAAGGTTGGTCCTCATCCCTAGAATCCCCATTCACCATTATGATTTAGATATGTGGGTGTGGACATATCGTAGCTTATTTCCACAATAACAAAAATGAATCTGAAACTTTTATTAAAAGTTGAAATTTAAATAAAATCTCTTCCTCATACTAGCTACATTGATCCAAATTAGTGTATGTTTGTGTTGATTTATGTTTTACATTGTATTTGAATACATTATTTTGTTCATGACTTAGGATAATCAATTACATATTCTTTACTTGTGATATTATTTTTGTGTAGATAGGAATTTTACCTATCTAGTTCACTTATCACTTATAGGTCCTAAGGAATATTTCTAGAAGTCATAGGTATCGTGTGATATTATCATATCTTATCATGAAATTTAATCCTTGTGTCTTATTTTATTTAATAATGCATTAGGAATTTTATTCATTATGGTGTCTTATTTTACCCCCTAATGTCTAAATCTCGTATTTTTTTTCAAATGGCTAAATGTTTTGCCATGGTATCATATTTTTGATAATGAGATATTGTCAGAAAGATAGCTCTATGTACTTTTTAGTGGTGAATGTTATTTTCTATATTATGTTGTTTGGTACTTGTATTAGTTTTTTGAATTTATATTTTGATAATTGGCTTTTAAGCTCATAAATTTTTGCCACAACCTCTGATTTTTGTGATTCTTGTAGCAATGTAAAGGTGTTGAAGAGCTAGGTAAACCCACAATAATATGTCCCACTTTTTGGTCAAAGTAAGACATTGAAATCAATATTTTTCACCAAATTTTCATTCTATGAAACTTATAGCAACTAAACCATTACAAATTTGGAGATGATGTGAACTAGTTATTTATCAAGATTTGTGTGTAGATTCTAGATATATTTTTAAAAAATATGAATTTTTATGTAAATTTTAATAACTTATTTTTTGCAGTAAACAATATTTTAAAATAGCGGCATTTATGCCATCACACATAAATTTTTTATTGAAAGGATAAAAATTATAATTTTAAAATTTAGATTTGTAATATCAATATTTAGTGCATGGATTTTTTTTAATAATTTTTGGTTAAATTTTTTAAAATTAATTTTTGAAGTCAAATTAATTATAAGGACATACTTGTGTATGTTGTCACACATAACTCGTTTTGTATGTATTAATTTTTTATTTATTTTTGGTTAAAATAAGAACATCAATACCTAGTGCACACATAGTTTTTTAGATTTATTTCTCTATTTTTCTATTTTTCCACATGTGTGAAACAAATACCTTGATATTTGGTGAAAAACCTACATTCACAAGAAATAAAATATAAATATAATAATAAAATTAAAAAAATAATAAAAATTATACTTTTCTAAAAGCTTATAATAATAGCTACATACTTACAGAACATAATTTCTAAATGACTATATTTGATCCCCTGAAAGGTAAATAAAACGTGGTTTTTTGTTAGCATTTTGATAACTGCAAATGAGACTCCATTATTGTTATGATTTAAGACTAAAGGGGTTCTATCGAAGAGGGTTTGATATAAGGGGGACTTATCTAAACCTTCTCAATTAAAACCCTTTAGATAGAATCCCTCAAGGCTTAAATCATTATTATTTCTAAAAAATATGCGATTCCAAAAAAAAATGAAGATGTCCCAAGTTTGGGACCTATTATTGTGGGATGACCCAACTCTATCAAGCCATCCATACTCTTTTTCTTAGGTTCAACCACATGTATCTTTTATTCATATTTATGTGTATTCACATTATGGTTGATCACATTAACACACTATCATTTGGGAAGGTGCAATTTTGAACCTTGCATTTTATTTTAGTTCTAGAACAATATTCTATCTCTTGCTAATTCATTTAGATTCCAATTTTTCTCCATATTGAGAGTTTATTAGTTTTCCTTAGCATGAGTACATTCTATCTTGTTTTTGTTTCTTTATCATGATTCCAAAGTTGCTCCACAATTGATAATTTCTAGTATTTCCAAATTTAGACTCATCTTGTCCTTTGTTGCTTGGATCAAGGTTCTTGTGTTACTCTGCTAGTGTGCTTCTAGTGTTTTTGTGCAAAAAGTTATCTCATTGAGGAGAAACAACATGGTATCTCATCTTCTCTCTTATGGGGTTATTTTTTTCATATGGAGTTTTGTCCTTTTCATGTTTCATGGAAAGTATTAATGTCTTTTCTCTCTTTTGGAGAGGTTTCTCCCACTATTTTTTCTCCTATTCTCCATTTTTGAGAGATTACATTTGTACATGGATGCCTAACATGGCCTCATAGTCGAGACCCATCCTTACATATTTACATCATTTGCATATTAATATATTCCCAAGTTGAACTTAAAGGGTGTTCTTGGTGTCAATAGGTGTTTTACATATCTAGTTCACTTATAGAACATATTTACATGTTAAGTTTAATTATTTCCTAGGGATTCTTTCTAAAAGTCTATGTCATGTGATCTTATCATATCTTATCATGCCATTTAATACTCATGTCCAAGTCATTTAATAATGTTGAAGTAGTCATCTCATTACAAGATTAAGACACATGTCATGATCTTGTATAATCCTATCTTAGAACCTTTCCTTTATAAGAAATGTATCTTATGTGCATTTGATAGATTCAATCTTGCAATCTTACATATTTAATCATAGCAAGATATTCTTGTCATTTTTTTCTTGTGGAAGATATTTTGGTTTGGCAGTTGATCTTAGGGTGTTGAGGTTTCACCACTAACTCCTACAATATTATCTTAGCTATAATTGCACACTTTCTTTATATCTTTTATCATTCAACATAGGGTTTATAATATTATTAGGATGATTGAAGGTGAATTCATATTATGTTCTCACAATAATTGAGTTGATAGAGTGAAGAAACGTGATGGAGGCTAATAATTTTTATCAATTAGCAAGTTTCTACCAAATATTATTAGGAAATTTAGCAATAGGTTCAAGTGGGTTTTTTATTGAAAACAATTTCATACTCTTAAAAATAATAGTTGACCTAGTCTAGAGAAAACCCTTATTCACAAGGCAAGCTCAATTGAGAATGATAGGTGCATATCCAATTTCAAAATCTTGGTATGGATTATCAAGAGCAATGTTTCTCATAAAAATACAAAAGTCAATATAGTTAACTCCATAATAACACTTTGTTTATTAATTTAAATTTATCAATTTATCTATTATTTCATTTAAATATAATTAATTTAATATTATCATATTATTAATTAAATATTTATTTATGCTAGGATGCTTTTCATTTCTCTATACACATCTTATTATATAATTGCAAAAAACGAAATAATTTTTCTTTTAAAAATGACTTGTATATACTTTTATTGTCTCTTATCTATTATACCATTCACTTTCTTACAATTATCTAGAGAATATTTATTTAGACCAATGAAATTTCTTAAAATTTTATAAATAAATAAACAATCACTATTCAAACTCATAAATTCTCTTAAAAGATTACAAATTAAATATTTAAAGAAAAATAAAAATTATTTATTATTTAATAAAATTGAAAACCTACCAAAATAAATCTATTAAATACATCTATTAAATATGCTAACCTTACACCAAGCTCAAAGATAGAATTAAAAGAAAGAAAAAATAAAAATAAAAGTTTTGAGTAAATCCAATTTGTTTTTTTGGAAAAAACAATTAAAGTAGTAAAATATTGACTAATCCAATTTTATGAATAAGTATCTTTACTAATAATTATAAAATAATATTAGAAACTAGAAATGGGTGGAAAAAATGTCACCTCCAAAATCCAAACCTGGCCCAAGAGAATAATATACATGGGAAAGCATTATCCCTGACCCCCTACCCTGGCCCCCTACAATTTGACTAGTTATTCATTCGTACAATTTATGGACAACGCATTACGCGTCATAACCAGGAAAGACAGTTTTATATTCAAGTTTTATAAGCTTTCTTAACTGGTTAGCAAGTGGTTTATATGACACCACATATGAGCCGGAGAAAAAATAGTGCTAAAAATTGCATCTCTACTGCAAGCTATGGTTTTCCACCATCCGAATGCCTCCACTTGAGCTGTCAAATGTCTCTTTTCCAACTCAATCTCCCCCAAATACAATCGCATGGCAACGTCACTGCTCATGGCGCTCTGCAAAGTCAGTCCCATATTCCCCACATGCAACCCAGGAAGAATGCACTCGAATCCTGCAACCCCTTTCTCTCTTGTCAAAACATGAAATTTGGATCCAAATCCCGATCCTCCCACTGCAGGCCCTCCCATAAACGCAGGAAGACGTAAGTTTCTTAACATTGGGTCAACTAGATCTATGGAGCTAATGTCAAAAGGAAACATCTTGTTTAACACAATCCCTTTGCAAACGGCTGAGCTAAGTGGGCACTGTAATACAAGGACCACAGCTTCTGAAAGGAGAGGATGGCGTTTCAATTCCTCGGTGGCCACCAACACGCATCCCTCTTCTATGTTGTTTATCTCATGCGCCCACTCTGCACTATTAAAAGTCCTCGGCCTCTGCTTCTGACGAGTAACCACCCTGGAATTCGCATTCACCAGGCGAGCTCTGAAGGTGCGCCAATCCTCCTCCTCCTGCTGTTCTGTTGATGGAGCCCGTGCATAATTAAAGCCCTCGATTTTACTAAAACTACCGTACTTTCTTGGAGAGAAATTCTCAGAATCTCCATCATGATTGGGTGGTGAATCCATGCACATTCTGATGCCCACACGCTCTCTGCTCCTCCGTCTCGACACTACAACTACACATGAGTAAACGTGAGAGGATATTATCTATGATGGCTCCAATTAAACATAAAACGGTTTAATAAGGTGCCTGTAATCAGCGTACAAATGTAAACAATGAACGCACTGATTGTCCGATTCATTCTTTAAAAATTGTTAGGCTTAGTCTAAATAATCTGAGAAAAGATGAAAGATTGCTTACATCTTGCACAGTCGCTCACTTTGTTGATTGCTGAACATCGCGTGCCATAATTGGCTGGGCCGAACATGATCGCGTTCTTACTACTTCTTTGCATCTGCAAATAGCTGGGCGTCAAGTGAGCCATTTTGTTCCTGCACTTTGACAAAAGGGTGACTCAACGATTTTCTCGAGAATTTTAGCTTCGTTGAGGTGCCTTTGATATATAACAAGCCGCTGGCAATAGAGTGCATAGAGAACACAGATTTGACCAAAACCCCTGCGTGCTGACCTCGTGCAACATAGCATGCAATGAATCGCAATCACGACGAGAGAAAGGATAAGTACTACCGGCGTTTCTTCTGGACCGATCGAAAACGCCATAAAACAGAACCAAAAGGAAGCTGACATTAATAATTTAAATTCCTATTTTTATTGCGCAATGGGATGATGCTCTTAGAAAGTTGAGGCTAAGCAAGAATATTTAATTAAATTCAGTGTTTCTTGTCGCCCACTAATGCTAAATACAACAGACAGTCGACCTTTCAATCTCGAAGAAGGGCGAATAAAAATGTTCAATTAAATATAATATTAGTACACATGACCCATTCAGTTGTAAGGACTATATGTTTTAAAATATAGGAATTTAGTTCATGGATTTTTTTTCAATTGATGATGAAGTTGAATGGCTGTAAATGAGTTTTAGCATTAACTAAGTCTTGTTCAATGCAAGATCTCAATTTAATAAGAGACTAGGTTGGAATTATGTCCCATATAATTTTGATAGGATGTATATCTTTTAGTTTGTGACTTTCAGTCAAAGAAGGTTCAATTTGAAGATAACATTGACATAAAAAATACTCTTCAATCCTTAACTCTCAATCAAATAGATTTCAACCTAAGACTTTTTTTTTGGACGAAATACCATCAGACAAAATGGCTCCCTTTCATTAAACATCAAAACAATTACATAATAGTCCCCTCAACCCAAAATAAAGATCGTGATGGGAGTGACTTCAATCACCTCTTGTAACCTCTCAAGGGCAAACGAGAAAATATTGTGTAGATGGCTAATGAAGAAAGCATAAGTCTGCATGTTAAGCCTTCTCTCATTAATGTGACGGTCTGCTTTCATATCTTCGTTATCTCTAGCCACCGAGATGCATATTGCATCACCAACCATTCATTGTTTTGGGTCATGACTTAACTTGGACAGAGCCTTCACCATGTTGTCCCTGTATTCAATTAATACAAACTTATTGATGGTAGCTTGTTTGCCCCACTCAAATTTGTTGGATAAAAATAAACCCAACTACAGTGGACAAAGAAGAAAACACGAACCAGATACAAAATAAAATGGATAGCAAAAAGAGGAGGGAAAATATTTTCTTGTCTCATTAACTTAAACCAAAAAGATTACAAACTTCAATGCTTACATACAAAAACTCAGAGCAAGGCTCTGTACATTTCTTCATACAAAAACTGTGCAAGTTCTGGAGCAAACTAGTTGCTGCTATGTGCTGCTATGAACATTCCGGAGCACTGTCCTCTGTCAATTTCTAGAGCACTTTCCTCTGCTGCTGCAGGTTCACCTGAACATTCCTCCTTCTATTCTTCTGCTACTCTCTCTATCTTTTGTCACTTACATTCTTCTCTCTTTCTCTAATAGAAAAATATTATATTATGTTCTTTTGTCTTTCTCAGCCTTTTCCAAAATTGGTGCTCAATTCAAATTCACCTACCAAGAGTTAATTCTTTGCCAAAATTAATTTTCCTAGCATGGAGGTCAGACACGGTAGGTGGAGGATCCCTACAGATCATTTCAAACTATGCATTAAATGTACTCGGTGGGTGACTACGAAAGATTAACATTTCCAACACTCCCCCTTAATCTCAAGTCTTTCTAATTTACATCACCATTCAAAAGTTCCAGAGCATAAGTTCTAGAGCATCTTCCATTTTCTGTGTTTCCCTGAACACAAGTTCCGGAGCATCTGCCTTTTTTTGTGTTTCCCTAAACACAAGTTCTGAAGCATCTATGTTTTTCTATGCTTACTAGAGCCAAAGTTCCGAAGCATTCCTGCATACCCAGCCTATCTCTTAGGCATTCAAAGGAGTCTTTTGACAATGCATTTGTGAAAATATCAGCGAGTTGTTGCTCAGATTTGCAAAACTGAAGCTTGATCTCTCCATGCTCCACCAACTCTCTTATGAAATGGTAGCGGATTTCTATGTGCTTACTTTGTCCATGAAAGATGGGATTCTTGGTCAACGCAATAGAAGATACGTTGTCAAAAAATATGGTTGTACCATCTTTTGGCTGCTCATTCAAATCTGCAAGGATTCTTCTAAGCCATATGGCTTGGCATGTTGTTGCATTTGCTACAATGTATTCCGCTTTAGCCATGGAGAGAAAAACTATGGGTTGCTTCTTTGATGCCCATGATATTTCTCCTTAACCCATGTGGAATGCATATCCCGAAGTGCTTTTTATGTCATCTACATTTCCTGCCCAATCACTATTCATGTACCTAACAAGTTGAAACTCATTAGTGGCAGTATACATAATGCCATAGCCTTTCGTGCCATTGACATACCTTAAAATTATTTTTCCTGCTTGCCAGTGTGCATCCTTAGGCTACTCCATGAACCTATAAATCAGGCTTACTGTGTACATCAGATCGGGTCTTGTTGCTGTCAAATACATGAGGCTTCCAACCATACTTTTATAGAGGGCTAGGTTAACATCTTTGCTGCTATTCTCTTTGCTTAATTTTAGACCTATAGCTATTGGAGTTGGGGCTGGTTTGCTATCCAACATTCTAAATCTTTTCAAGATTTGATTAGCATAACTTATTTGAGAAATAAAGATGCCATCATCTATTTGTTGGACCTTTATGCCTAGGAAATATTTTAGCAAACCTAGGCCTGTTATTTCAAATTCATTTTTCATTGGCTCTTTGAAATCAAAAATGAAAAGATTACTATTACCTGTGAAAATTAAATCATCTACATACAAAAGAACAATAAGTATCTCACCATTGGCTGTCTTCATATAGAGTGTGGGCTCACTGCCACTTTTGTTGAAACCATTGCTCAAAAGGTACGTATCAATTCTATTGTACCATGCTCATAGTGCTTGTTTCAGCCCATAGAGAGCTTTCTGGAGCTTGTAGACTTTGTCTTCTTTCTTTGGAACTTTGTAGCCAGGTGGCTGCTCCACATACACCTCTTCTTTCAGCACTCCATTCAAGAAGGATAAATTTACATCCATTTTTAGTACTCTCCATTTGTGTTGGGCTGCAATTGCTAGCTCTGCCCGCACAGTTTCCAGCTTTGCAACTGGTGCAAAAGTCTCATCATAGTCTCTTCCAGGCTGTTGTTTATATCCCTTAACAACTAGCCTTGCTTTATGCCTTTCAACCTTACCATTAGCAGTGCATTTGGTCTTATAGACCCACTTAACTCCAATGGTTGATTTCCCTTTGGGTAAATCAGTGAGCTCCCATGTTTTGTTTCTCACTATAGCATCTAGCTCTTCATGCATGGCGTTACACCATTTTTTTTCTTTCATAGCTTCTTCAAAATACATTGGATCACTATGAGAAAACAAAGCAAAATCCAAATTCTCATCAAAATCTTCATACTTTGTGTTGTCATAAATTTCCCTCACGCTTCTAGTCTTTCGTGGCATCAATGATGCAAGCGTAGGGTCTGAATTTTTGGAGCTGCTTGACTGTTGTTCTAATGAAGAAGACTACTGCTGTATAGTTCCAGAGCATCCTCCCTGCTAAAAGGTTCCAGAGCTGCTGCTACTGTTTTCTGGACTGTCACCTTGCTGTAAGGTTCTAGAGCATCTTCCTTCTGTAGCATCTTCATCCTCAAAAGGTATTGAAAAAATAATACCTGTGTTGCTATCAACTGTTCCATCTCATGATTCATTTTCAATGAACTTAACGTCCTTGTTGATCACCACTTTCTTGGTGATAGGATTGTACAATCTATAGGCTTTGGATTCTTCACTATAGCCTATGAAAATGCATTTTTCACCTTTGCCATCAAATTTCTATCTTTTCTCCTTTGGCATGAGAGTATATGCCACACATCCAAATATTCTCAAATCCTCAACACTCCATTTGCATTTTGTTCATGCTTCTTGTGGAATCCTATCACGAATGACCTTTGTGGGGCACCTATTCAGGATGTAAAACTATTGTTGCTACAACATCACCCCAATATTCATTTGACAAACCTTTTGCCTTTAACATGCTTGCTGCCATCTCTGTGATTGTTCTATTTTTTCTTTCAGCTACTCCATTTTGCTATGGAGTATACCTGGCTGTGAGTTGTCTCTGAATATGATGATACTTGCAAAAATTCATAAACTCTTGAGAGATATACTCTCCCCCTCTATCTGTTATGAGGACTTTGATATAATCGTCACTTTTCTTTTCAGCCAAGGCCTTAAACTCCTTAAACTTATTAAATGCCTCTGATTTTTTCTTCGAAAGATACACACAGATTTTTCTACTATAGTCATCTTTGAGTGTCATGAAATAAACATTACCTCCTAGGGTTGGGGTCTTCATGGGACCACACAAATCTGAATGCACCATCTCTAATGGTGTTCTTGCTCTCCTAGAATGCCTCGATTGAAAGGGTTGCCTATGTTGTTTACCTAGGATGCATGCTTTATATTTTCTATTGGGCTCTACAATTGTTGGTAGGCCCCTAACCATGCCTTTTTAAAATAAAAGACTTAATCTAGAATAACTTAAATGCCCATACCTCAAATGCCAAAGCTTGGATGGGTCTCGGATGACCAATTTGAAGGCTGACTGCAGTGAGCCTTTTGACTATGCTCAGAGTTGCATTTTGAGGGGAAACATTCGGTTCTTTGTCATTTTAACCGCTACCATAACTCTCTTGCTTCTGTCCTTGTCGTAGATGATGCATTCTCCTTTCTCCATCAACACTCTATAGCCATTTTGGACCATCTATCCAATGCTCAAAATATTATATTTGATTCCTGGGGCATAAAAGACATCATGAATTTTTCTTTCTTCACCATGCTTGGTTTGTAAGCACACTATGCCTTTTCCCTTGATTGGAACCTTCTCATTGTTGCCCATTTTGATTTCAGACTTGATGCTGCTATCAATGGAGGCAAATAAATTTTTGTTACCACTCATGTGGTTACTACAACCTCTATCCAAGTACCAAACTTTAGCGATGGCTTGTTCTGCTAGATTGCATGCAATAAACACTTGTGACTATTTTTCATTTTCAGCCTTGTTCTCATTCGCCATATTTGCATTTTGGCTTCCTTGGTCACGTTGTTTCTTCCTACATTCATTTGCATAGTGACCATACTTGTGACAGTAGTAACACTACACATTGCTCTTGTCTTTCCTCCCATTTGAGCTGCTATTCCTTGTGTTTTGGAAGTTTGACTATGAAGTGTTGGCTTCATCTTGACTATTTGAGCCTCCTCTTCCAGAGCTGCTTCTACCTCTACCTCTTTGACCTCTTCCTCTAACATTTCTTCCTCTTCCTCTACCTCTTACATTTTTTTGTGCTTTGAAGGCTTGTTCTTGGGAAGAATTTGTAGACCTATTTATGCATTGCTCATGGGTTTGAAGTGAACCCATTAACTCATCAACTGATAATATTGAGAGGTCTTTTCCCTCTTCTATGGCAATAACCACCAGGTCAAATTTAACAAGAAGGCTTCTGAGAATCTTCTCCATAATCTTCATTTATCCTCAACTAATTAATCAAGGTGGAGGCCCTTGTATGAAAATATAAAATGGACTCATTGTCCCTCATCTGCATGGTCTCAAATTCTCTCCTTTGCAGCTAGAGTTTTACAAACTTGACTTTCTCAGTCCCTTTGCAAGTGGTTTCAAGTATTTCCCATGCCTCTTTTGCATAACAAGCTGCTGCTACTCGAGGGAAAATGGCCTCTGTTAAGGCTGCCTCAATCAAACTAAGGGCTTTAGCATCATTCTTTCTTGTCTCCTTCAATTGATTCTTTTGGCGATTGGTCAATGCTGCATGTGCATTTGGGTCAGTCACATTTGTGAACCCATTTGCTACTAATTCCCACAAATCATTTGCTACAAGAATGGTTTTCATTTTCTTTGCCCAGACGTCATAACTTTTTCCATCAAAAAAAGGTGGTTGCTACCAACTCCTACTGTCTCCTCCAACCTTTTTGCTAAAAGGGGGAAACTACAAATACCTAGAAAAAACCAAAGGGTTTTTCTTCACTTACTAGAAAACTAGGGCTTTCCCAAATACCCAGAAGGAAGGCTTCTGTCACAACACGCCTAGGACTTTAGCTAGGGCTTTAAAAAACTAAATGCCTAGAAAGCTTAGGGCTCTGATACCAATCTGTTGGATAAAAATAAACCCAACTATAGTGGAGAAAGAAGAAAACACGAACTAGATACAAAATAAAATGGACAACAAGAAGAGGAGGCAAAATATTTTCTTGTTTCATTAACGTAAACCAAAAATATTACAAACTTCAATGCTTACATACAAAAACTTAGAGCAAGGCTCTGTACATTTCTTCATATAAAAATTGTGCAAGTTTTGGAGCAAACTAGCTGCTGCTGTGTGCTGCTGCGAACATTCCGGAGCACTATCCTCTGTCAATGTTCTGGAGCACTTTCCTCTACTGCTGCAGGTTCACCTGAACATTCCTCCTTCTATTCTTTTGTTGCTCTTTCTATCTTCTGTCACTTACATTCTTCTCTCTTTCTCTAATAGAAAAAACATTATATTATGTTCTTTTATCTTTCTCAACCTTTTCCAAAATTGGCGCTCAATTCAAATTCACCTACCAAGAGTTAATTCTCTGCCAAGATTAATTGGCCCAGCATGGAGGTCAGACACGGAAGGTGGAGGATCCCTACGGATCATTTCAAACTATGCATTAACTACACTCGGTGGATGGCTACGAAAGATTAACATTTCCAACAAAATTTTCCACATGTGCGCACAATTTTTTACAAAAAACAATCCATGATCTTTGCATTATGTACATGGGCATGTGCCAGATGCTTCTCCCTGATAATGGCTCTGATTGATTTTTTCGCAATGTCTGACTGGATTTCGAACAACTCCTTCAACTGCTTTGAGAGATTTTGCATTTGTATTTGCACCCTTGGATCTTGAGGAATTATGACATTATTTTTGTTGACCAACATACATATTCCCGTTTTACTCTACTTCTCTTCTATAAACCTAATATCCATTCGACTGGTGTATGGCTTTAAGGTCCTACTTATGATTCCTCGAAAAGAGTTGATGTATGTGATGTCTTGTTACCGCTTAAACCTGAGGTCCTTGCCATATTTGTAAGATCCTAATTCGATCCTCTCGCATTCCCATCTGTGTATCATATGTTTACTGCTTCTTAGCCTACAAATCCGTGGATATAAATTTTTGTAATCTGGCCAATCTTCAACAACTCGTGAGATGATTGCATCTTCCTGCTTGTCAATTGCAAGATTCAAAAAAATAGTCTACAACCTTGTTTGCTAGTCTATAAGTGTGCCTCAATGTATATCCATCGATCGTCTCGAGGATCAACCTAAGACTTTTATTAGTTTATGTCGATATACAGGTTTACTATTGTAATCTATGTGTTTGTTTTTGAATTAGGTGTTTGGTTAATGATATTGTCTTGTTTAAAATATTTTTGGCTTTTTCCTATAGTCGTGATTTAAGCGCATATTTTTTGTGTTGGAAAATTACGGTTTATCTCCTTTTCTATTGGTTTGAGTAGGTTGATTTTTTATTTTCCTTTAAATAAAATAGGAAAATAGGGGAACTTTATATATAGTGGGGAACATTATATATTATGGCAAATATTTAATCGAGGATGTAAGTAGTGTGAGTTTTGGTGGCGGGCTTGTTGGTACTGAAGCAGTAAATGCATGTTTAATGCATTAAATGCAAACCTCATGATATGTGTTGGACAGTTGATGTGAAGATAAGCATAGAATGCTTGGTTAATTTCCATGTTGTTTGTTTACTATTTGTTGAGAAGCTTGCATGTTTGTGGTTGTGGGTTGTCATGTTTGATGTTTGTCATTTTGTGCAATGGTAACTGTCTGCAATTGGTGAGTGGCGTGTCTATTTGTTTTTGATACTTAATAACTAGAGTGTTACAAGGAAAACTGGATGCTTTTGACAATGTCTTGTGTAATGTTGGTGCACATGAAATGTTAGTCAGGTTCTAAGTTTTGCTTGTGCTTATTCTTGTTTGTCTATCGTTTGTTTGAAAGCTTGTGGGTATTTTAGCTCTTCATTTCATTTTTTCATGTAGGTACGCATGCAACGAATGCATAGTTAATATATGAATTCCTAGGTGAGTGCTCTGTTTTGTTTGTGCTTATTTCATTTGTGTGTCGTTTGTTGAAAAGCTTGTGGGTTTTTTAGCTATGTGTGTTATTCTATAAAAGTGCACTACTGGTGAATGGTTGGGTTGTGTATTTGTGATACTTGATAAGTCTATGGGTGCAGATGCATTGAACGAATAACTAGTTCATCAAATCTTGGACGGGTGCTGGATTTTGTTTCTGCTTATTCTCATTTTATTATTGTTTGTTGGAAAGATTATGGGTTTTGTAGCTCTTTGTTGCGTTTTTGTATGTGGGTATATGTACAATGAATGCATGGTTAATTCATGAAATCTTAGGTGAATGATGGGTTTTCTTTGTGTTTATTCTTGTTTTTTTATGGTTTGTTGAAAAGATTGTTTGTTTTTTAGCTATTGGGTGTTCTTTTTCATGTTCGTTATTTTGTAAAAGTGCATTGGTGGTGAATGGCTTGGCTATGTGTTTTTGACACTTGATGAATAGAAGTATTTATTATTGTTACAAGGTGTAACGGTGCAAGGGTACAAGGGATTGCATATGCATGACAAGGAATATCAAGCGAGTGAATGCATTAGTTATGTGTTTATTGCTTGTGTGGGTAGTAGGGTATCAACAAATATTGGAAAGCAAAGTGTGTGAGATGTGTTGAAGGCCTCGTGAGTACATAAGCAATGAGTGCATAGTTAATTCATGAAATCTGACGCAAGTACTGGGTTCTATTTGTGCTTATTGTTGTTTGTTTGTTGTTTATTTAAAAGCTTGTGTTTTTCTAGCTTTTGGTTTTGGTTTTGCATGTTTGTTACTTTGTGGCAGTGCACCACTGATGGGTGCCTTGTTCCCATGTTTATGATACTTGGTTGTTGTTACAATGGCTAATAGGGAATGCTCACAAAATATTATCATCTTGGTCTATTCTTTTGCAAATTTTATTGATCTTTCTGTGGTTCATGTTTATGAATAGTGTATTATATGTCATGGAATGTGGTCATTTGTCCAATTTTTCCCCATAACAAGAACCATTATTTGCAATTGGAGTTGGAGGTAGACATGTATATGAGAAAAAATATACTTGGTTGTTGAAGAAGGAACTGGAAGGTCAGATTCTTGTAATGTTCTTCCCCTTTGTTTCCAATGAATTTTAAGTCTTCCAATGTGCATAAAATTTACGCTTTGGAAGAGTTGCGGACAATAACTTAGGAGAAGCATGGTTCAAGAATCTAACTTAGCGAATATACAAATGTGCATAGTGAATGGCATGTCATGTAATTCATAAGCATGATTTTTTTTTTGTTGAAAGGCAGGTCACTATTGCAATTGTTAGTTTATGTTGATAGGCGGGTTTACAATTGCATTTGTTGAATTTTCTTTTGAAATAATCACTTGTTGTTCTTAAACTTTTCATGGTGAGTCAAATTGTATTGTTTCAAGCATTTTTTGTGTTTTTTCCATAGATGGTCAGAGGAGGTCTATTATTGGTTCCTACCGATGGGCAAGTTCACTATTGCATTTGTTGCATTTGCTTTCTAATTAGTCGCTTGGCCAATGACATTGTGTTGTTTAAAATATTTTTTCCTTTCTACTATAGTCAGGATTTAAGAAGATATTTTTTGTGCTTGAAAATTACAGTTTGTATATTTTTGTTTAACTAAATTGGTAAAGTAAGGGAACATTATTTATTGTGGGAAATATTTGATCATGAAGCAATCAATACATTTTTATTCCATTGGATGCAAATTGTGTGAGATGTGTTGGAGAGCTGGTGGGTACTAATCCATGGAATCTTAGGCGAGTGTTGGGTTTTATTTCTGCTAAGTTTTCTTTGTAACAGTGAGCAATACATCAAGTATGAAAAATAGACAGATTTTCCAGTCATCAATAGTACATTTTTCCTATACATATGCTTCTATGTTTCATGTTTAACAGGAAAAAATAGTATGCTTACATGAGGAAATAGAGAGATAGAATAAATATTTATTATCACTCAATTGAAGATGAGACTATTGCAATTGCATCTTGCTTTTTGGCTTCATGTGTTTTATGTCCTGTGTTATCTACTATAACTATTTGTACAATTGGGTCTTATAACAATGAATAATATATCTAGTTGCAGTGGCATAGAAGTAGCTGCCAACTTATTGGCTAAGTTTGTAGGATTTCTATTTAGTATAAATGTTTGGGAAAAGTTATGTTGTAGAATTTGCATTTAATATAGTATTGTTTGTGATGCAATAGTTATATCATTTAGTGCATTCAACATGCATTGACTGCTTCTATAGCCACTACCTTGTGGCTAAGGGTGGCATAATTTGCATACAATGTTTGACTATTTGAAAAAAATATAATGGGTTCCTAATTTGCTGATATACTTTTACAAAAATGAATGATACAGTACGGTTGGCAGTGTATCAAATTGTATAATGTAAAAATTTGTGCTTTTATTGGTTCTTGCTGAGTAGTAGGTTTACTATTGCATTGATTGCATTTTCTCTTCAAATAGTCACTTCGCCAGTGAAATTGTATTGTTTAAAATATTTTGGCCTTTTCCCTATAGTTGGGATTTAATGAGAAAAAGAAATATAACAAGGAATACTTGTAGTTGTCAACTATCATAGAGACACAACGAAGCCATTCACCTGCTAACGACTTTTACAGAATAACAAAGATGTAAAAGGCTAAAGTATTGACAAGCTTTCCAACAAATGATAAGTAAATGAGAATAAGCAAAAACAAAACCCAACCCTAAGATTTCATGGATTAAATGACAATAAGTAGAAACCAAACTCAACACTCGCCTAACATTTCATGAATTAACTATATGTTCACTAGATGTTGGAGTAGGTCAACTTTGCAATTGTATCGTATGCGTTGGATATGGCATGCTTGTCTATCAATGTATAGCTATTGCATTAAATGCTACTATGTCTACTATTCAATTTTGTTTATGTAAATTGGGAGAATACAAAATTATATATTTTTGGAAATTTTGTGGGTTCGTGCATGTAGTGAACACATAACTACTTCATGAATTCTTCAGGGAGTGCTAAGATTTTTTTATGCTTATTCCTATTTTATCATCGTTTGTTGGAAATATTGTGGGTTTTGTAGCTCTTCGTTGTGTTTTTCCATGTGGGTATATGTGCAGTGAATGCATAGTTAATTTATGAAATCTTAGGCAGTTGTTGGGTTTTTTTTGTTTTCATTCTTGTTTGTTTATCATTTGTTGAAAAACTTGATGGTTTTTAAACTGTTGTTTGTTCTTTTGCATGTCTATTGTACTACAAAGGTGCATTGGTGGTGATTGGGTTGGCTATGTGTTTTTGACACTTGATAACTACAAGTATCCATTCTTTGATGTTTTTTATTATGTTGCAGTGTACTATTGGTGAGTGACTTTTTTCTATGTTTATGATGTTTGGTTTCTATTACAAGGGCTAATGGGAAATGCTTGGGAAAATTTACCATGCTCGTCTATTTTTTTTAGATGCAAATTAACCAAGAATTCTCTACTTATCTTCGCACTAGATGTGCGACACATATTGTGAAGTTTTCATTTAATGCATTAAACATGCATTGAATGGTTGAGCATCGACAAGTCCAGCATCAAAACTTGCACTATATGAATCCCCCGATTAAATATTTTTCACAATATATAATGTTACCAACAATATATAATGTTCCCCTATTTTCCTATTTTACTTAAAGGAAAATGAAAAATCAACCTACTCAAACCATTGGGAAAAGAGATAAACCATTATTTTCTAGCACAAAAAATATGCACTTAAATCCTGACTATAGGAAAAAGCCAAGAATATATAAAAAAAAACAATCTCATACTTAAGCAATGAATTGCATATTCGATGATTGTAATTATGCATATTCTTGGTTGCAAAAGTAACATGTTTTTATGCAATTGTGGAGGGATGCAAATATATATTTAGCTGTAAATATAGTTAACTATTGAGCATGGAAGTGGAAGATCATATTCTTGTATCATTCTTTCTCTTTGATTAAAATGAATTCATGACAAGACCTTCCACAAAGCATATGTAATTTAGTGTACTTAGTTGGCTCATTAGCCATTGTAACAACAAGAAATACCTCTAGTTATCAAGTATCATAAACACATTGCCAAGCCATTGACGACCACTACACTTTTCCAGAATAACGAATATGCAAAAGCGCAATCAAGATCTAAAAGAAACAAAAACCATTCAATTCCCTTAAAATGTTAAGTTTTGCCTCTAACACTTCTACTGTCCAAGTATCAAAAAGAAACAAATGGCCCACTCAGCAGTTGCACATCGTTCCTTCAACTTCACCCTTGTTCAAGCATTGTACAAAATAGAAAAAGTTGCAGACAACAACCCACATCCAAAGACATGAAATCTTCTCAAAAAACAATAAGAAAACATTAAGGAAAAATCACCACTTGGCTCATATTTCATGAATTAACTATGGATTCCGTGCTTGCATATCCTTGAGTTGTCCAACATATATCATGAAGTTTGCATTCAGTGCATTAAAGATGTATTCACTATTTCAGTACACATCAGTCCATTGTGAAAGCTCTCACTATATGCATCCCCCAATTAAATATTTGCCAAAATATATAATGTCGCCTTGTTTGCTTGATTTACTCAAAGGAAAATGAAAAATTGAACTACTTAAAGCAATAGAAAAATATATAAACTATAATTTTAGAGCACAAAAAACAAAGCTATTGAGATAATAAATTTGTAGCTCCATCGGTGTTCAAGGGGCTCACAGACTTGAGAAACACAAACAGATCAGTATAGTCAATTGTGACATGGTATATAATTCATGAACATGAAACTATTTTATGGCCAAAAGCAAGTTACTTTCACAATGAGATTATGCATAGTTATAGGCATGTGGTATGGAGTCCATGTGCAATGTTTCTCATTGTACGTTCACCAAAATGTATAATATAGGTATATTTTATTTCATTTGCTTGTAAGAAAATCTCACTGATACACAATTTCAAGCAGTGTATATGAATTGCATATTGCATGGTTGCAATTATGCATATCTATGGCTACATTATTAGTGCAATGAAATGATTGCAACAATCATTTTCTTATTGGAACAAATTGAACAATTTCAAACACTCGGCATAATTCTTACACATATTCAAAAACTCAAGTATATGTGTACATAAAAAGTTAATTGAAGTCCTAGTGGGTACACAAGCAGTGAATACATAGTTAATTCATGAAATTCTAGGCATGTGCTTGGGCTTTTTCCTGCTTATTCTCATCTATTTACTGTTTCTTGAAAATCTTGTTTGTTTCTCTTATTGGTACATAGAGAATGTTCACTATGGAAGCATTGAATGTATTAACCATGTGCTGATTTCTTTAATGCTTCCTAGATTGTTAGCAAAGTTGACAAAATATTGATTTAATTTCTCAATACTTGGAAAAATTTATCGCGTTTGACTATTTTTTTTGTAAATTTTATCATGTACTTGTGTGTTTCATGTTTATGAATAACATATTATATATCATGAATTGTGTTCATTTGTTTAATATATATTTCTAATAGGTACCATTGGTTGTGAATGGAGATGGGGGAAAAGATCTATATGGCTACTGTATACTTGGTCATTGAACAAACAACTGAAAGGTCGGATTCTTGTATTATTTTTTCCTTTTGTTTACAATGAATTTAAAGTCTTCTAGTGTGCCTAAATATTGTGCCTTGGAATAATTTTGAACAAAAAGGGAGAAGCTTTTTTCAAGTTCTTCATCGTGCTCTTCCATGTTTGTTATTTTTTTAAAGTGCACTGCTCATGAGTGGGTTGGTTGTGTGCTTATGATACTTGATAACTATAGTGCTTGAGAACATATTTATTTTGTTTGAAAATGATTATTTATATCTTTTCTTATTTTTTGAAGTAGGCCTATTGTTCATTTTCCTTTGAGCAAATAGGCCAAATTGATCGACACAAATTTTTTGTTGCAAATATCTGCTCATTAGATCTAAATTTTGCAAGTTTTGTTGGTAGGCCAATGCCCAGTAAAGCAATCAATGTATATTTAATGCATTCTATGCTTGCACAGTGAACAAGGCCTTGCTCAAAGATTTAAAATGGTGTCACTTTATGTAGAAACAACATACTATTTTCTTGATGCATCAAGAAATGCATGTATTGGGATTGCTTGATACCAATACTCTTAGGATATTCTGTTTCTCAAAACATATTTAAGGTTCTTTGTAAAATTAATAGAAAAAAAACCCTACACAACTATGTATAAGAATTTCCAATTAGGTTAGGCAGCTATTAATAACAATGCAAGTTATCTTTGGGGCATAGTGACAGTAATCTATACAACATGTACACATTGCACATGGATAAAGGCATGAACACGTCGTCATGTTTACCTTCAAAAGGAAAACATGTCTAATTAGCTATTGCAGTGGATGCATGTTTAATGCATGAAATGGAAACTTTGTGATATGTTTTGGATAGTTGGTGCATATGCAAGTAGACAATGCATAGTTAGTCCATGAAATATGAAGCAAGTGCTTGTTTTTTACTTTTTGTTTCTTTATTGTTTATTGAAAAGCTTGTGTTTTTTTTGGTTGTGAGTTGATGTTTCTGATGCTTGTGATTCTATGTGGTGCTTGGGTATGTGTAGGATCATCATGGAAAAAACAAGCCCTTAAGTGGCAATAAAAAGACAGAAAATCAGAGTTAGAGAACTTGACGTAAAAATTTGAATAAGTTATCTAGATAATTTCAAAAATATGTAAAAATAGAATCTATACAAAATTGAATATAGTTTCTAAAATACTGGACCAGTATTTAAAAAAATTATATCTATTTGGTGAAAAATTGAAATTTCAATGCAGTAGTATTCAAATTTCAAGGTAAAAATAAGAAGTACGTGTTTGTCTAACCACCCTAACCAGAATAAAATGATAATATTTTTTTATAAGATTTTAGATATAAGTAGAGGACTCATGTCCCGATGTGATGCATATTTTTTTATAATTTTTTTTCAAGTACATAATTAATTATGAATTTTTTATTACAACTTTTAAAAAATATAAAAAATCATCTGTCTAACCACCTTAACTTTGTAAAAAATTCATGAAATTCAAATTTTTTTTTTTTAATCCTATATTATGCAAAGCATAGAATATGACGCATGTTTTAGATTCAAAAAATGTGATACCGTTTGAAAGTTATAGATTTTTTTCAATCAGGACTTTATTCATAATTCTAATCGAAAATAAAATAATAATTATTTATTAAATTCAAAGTAAAGCATGATTTATATTGGTGGAAAGCTGAGAATGTCCTCTAAAAACCATTTTCATTTCATCAATTTTGGGTAAAAAAAAAGTTAGCCACATGGGCCATCATATGGCTTACATATCACCACTTTTTGGCCCATCATGATCCTGCACATACTTGCTTGAACGAGGGATGAGTTGAATGAATGATGTGCAACTGGCAAGTGGGTCATCTGTTTTTTATTTATATTTGGTCATTAGAAGCATTAGAGGGGAATCTGGATAGTTTTAGCAAGGTCTTTTGGACTATGAGTGTGAGGTGTGTTGGAGGGCTAGTGGGCTAGTGGGCACATATGTAGTGAATGTATAGATGAATCATGAAATCTTAGGCGAGTGTTGCGATTTGTTTGTGCTTATTATTGTTTATTTAACATTTTTTGAGGAGCTTGTGAGTTTTTTGGTTGTTGGTTGTGGTCTTGCAAGTTTGTTAGTCTGTAAAAGTGTAGTGGATGTCAATGGATTTGTTGTGTGTTTTTGGCACTTGATAACTAGAAAAATTTATTGTTGTGCATATGGCTGGCAATAATACTTAGATATTACAGGGCAGAAATTTGTAGTCACATTGGAGCTCATAGCATTGAGGAGACTTCTTTTTTAGAAGATCATTTAAGTATTAAAGTATGTATCATTATACTTGACAAATTACTAGTATATGCAACATGGTTTAACACTAAAAATGCTTTGCTAAAAATAAGTCTTATCATTGCATAGTATTATTATTAGTTTCTACTGATAGGCAGGTTCAATATTGCAATGGATGTATTTTCTTTTGAATTAGTTGCTTGTCCAATGAGATTGCTTTGTTTAAAATATTTGTGTCTTTTTCCTATAGTCGAGATTTAAGCGCATATATTTGGTGCTGGAAAATTACTGTTTATCTCTTTTTCTATTGGTTCCAGTAGGTCGATTTTTCATTTTTCTTTCAGTAAAATAGGAAAATAGGGAAACTTTATATATGCTGGGGAAAATTATATGTTGTGGAAAATATTTAACTGGGAATGCATGTAGTGTGAGTTTTGGCAGTGAGTTGGTCGGTACTAAATCAGTGAATGCATGTTTAATGCATTAAATACAAACAGTGCGGTATGTATTGGACAACTGGTGCAAAGATAAGCAGAGAATGATTGGTTAATTTGCATGTTGTTTTTTTAATTCTTTGTTGAGAACAACCGTACAACACATCTCGCATGCATGGTCCAACAATCCTTGCTCAAACTGTTGTGTTTGCTCTGTAATGCTTGTTCTTATCAAGTATGGGAATTTTTTTTTTGCAAAAATAGTACACTAAGGCTATTGGTTTGAAGTATTTCCAATACCTTGTAATGTGTAAATGATCAACAACTAGAAATGGAAATGGTTTTCTATGTCTCGATGCAGTCGATAACTTCCAGGCATGGGATGTGTGCATGTATAGTGAAAATGGAAAAGGTGTTACATGTATACATTTAGGAATTTACATGGGGGAGAATTTTGGCCTTTGGTGAGTGCCTAAGATTATGGTCTCAAAGTTTTGTGAAAAATATTTAGACAAAAAGACATGTTTTGTTGTTCAAAAAGCAAAAGAAATTTGCTTAATAAGAATTGAGTTTTGGAGAATGTGATAGAGGTGAGTTATTATTGGATTGTAAAGTATTAAAAATTGAATGGAGAAGAACTTAGAGTATTTTGTAAAAGCTAATTCATAAGCTTACAAAAATAGAGAACATGGGTAAAAATAACTTGCATGGGGAAGATCTTGTTAAGTGTACATGCATTGACTACATTTTGTTAACATTGTCCTTGTCACAGGAACCATTTTTTGCAATTGGATTAGAGACAAAGATCTATAGAGATACAAATACATTTGGTTCTTGAAGCAAAGAGTGAAAGGTCAGAGTATGAGATTTTTTTTCAGATTTGTTTGCAAGGAAGTTTGATTGTTGAAATGTGTGTTAAAGTTGTGCAAATTGTTTCATTTTGTCTAATTTTTGGCAAATTGTTTTTAATTTTGGCCCATTGTAAAAATGTCATGGTCAAACTAGACGTGGACACATATGCAAAAACACAAGAGATAGGTAAAAACCTCACAATATTTTCAAAAAAATATAATGAAACAAGAACAAGAACAAAAAAAACATAGTAGTTTTCCTAAGGTTTCATGAACTAGCTATGCGTTCATTGAATATGTAGTCAGAAAAACATCAAGTTTTATAAATAGACAACCAAGCCATTAACTACCAGTGTAGTTTTTCAAAATAATGAATATGCAAAAGTGTAACCAAGAGCTAAAAAATCCATAATGTTCTTACCAAATGAGATTAAGTACAAACAAAACCTAGCACTCGTCTAAGATTTCATGAATTACGTATGCCTATAGCAACATGTGATACAATAGTTCAAACAAAACTAAATCAGGTATGCAGCTGATTAGTGGCGCGTTTGTTTTGGACTGTTGGTGCATATGCAATGAACACATATTTTCTTATTGTTTTTTTATTGTTTGTTCATAAGCTTGTGTTTTTTTGAATGTCGATTGTTGTTATTGACATTTTCCTTTATGTAAAGTGCTTGATTTGTGGTGGATCGGTGGAAACAATGTGCAACTAGCAAGTGGCTTGTCTATTTTTTTTGTGTACTTGAAAACTAGAAGCATTATAGGGGAAAGTGAACAAGTTAGGAAATGCCTTCTGTAATGTGGGTACATATGCAGTGAACGCATAGCTAGTTCATGAAATCTTAGTGAAGCTCTAGGTTTTGAATTTTGAAGACACCAAAAATAGGAACAAATAGCTAAAAACATAGAATATTTTGAACATCCAATAAGTGAACAAGAATAAGCAGAAATAAAATCCAATTAACTATGCATTCATTTCTTGTCTACCCACCATCTATCCACCATACTTCGCAATTCTTGGATTTAATACATTGTACATCTATTCATTTCTTTGTGCACATAATATTTTAATGTTTATGAAATACATGGAATGTCATTCACTATGGGCATTTCACTTTGTGGAAAGTCATATTCTTCAACCAATGTCCTCCTTTGTTGTTCACAAGTCTTCCAATGCATAGTTCTTTGATACATGGGAAATTCATGTTTCTTAACGCAACTTCTCATGTTGTCTTTGTGCTTAAAATGTTTCTTGCATTTCCTTTGTTTTGTTAGAAATTAAACGCTAATCATTAGTGATTTATCTAGAGAAACTAAGTGAGTGATAAAGTAGCTGAAACATAACTCAATTAAGTATCAACTTAACCTTACATGTCTTAAAATATACTATCTCTCTCTCTATTGCATATAGTAGGTCTTCCATTTGTTTTGGTATAAGAAAATAAGAAAAATAGAAATACATAATAAAATTTGTCAAATAAATTTCATTGGCCAACTAAGTATGTCAAATTGAAATGCAATATATGAAATAGAAACTTTTCCTTTAAAAATATATATGTTTTGTGTTGCTAATATATTGCATACAAAAAATCCGCAACACTAAAATCAGATTCATTTAAATAAAAACATAAGAAAATAAAGTATTGCTTAGCATATAAAGGGAAAAGATGTCAGCTGCAAAATAAAAACAATGAAAAAAGTTTTAAGTCAAAAAACATAACATATAATTGTGTAGAAAAAACACCTCACAACAAAAGCACAACAAAAAAGACAAAAGTAGATTGATGCAAATATTTAATGTCTAAAGGCAAATTGTGCCACCTTTTCTAGCAAAATGATAGATACTAAAGTGGAACAAAAAAACACAATAAATGTTTGTAAACAACAAATAAAACTAATGGTTCCTCTCGAATTTCATGCTTCACCTATGCATTGAGAGTGTACGTATCCACAAAATCAGACTCTTGAACCAACACTTTCCTTTTTTTATTATAACTATTCGAATACATAGTTCTTTGTCACATTAGAAACTCATGTTCCTCCACACACTTCCAATGTTCTTTCTCTGCTGAAAATGATTACTGCATTTCCTATGTTTTGTTACAAACTAGATGCTAACGCTTGGTGATTTGATCACAAAAAACTAAGGTATTCAGATAGTTTTTCAAACAAAACTTTATAGCTTTTCAAGCATTGACGGGCTTTAAAGATGTAGGAAACATGGAATAGGAAAACCTAGAATTAGACAAAAACAATATTCTTGGACTAGTAGTATGCAACAACTCCAATACCTTGTAATGTGTCAATGGTGACCATGTGTAAATGAAAAATGCTTCTATACGTTTCCTATTATTGGTTAATTAATTATCCATCTGTTCATTGATTCATTATGTAAAATTTCCCAGTCAAAGCTGGCACAATTTGTAACTAGTAATCGCATATTTGCAACATATATAATGTATCATATTTTCTTAATTTACATTAGCGCAGTTGAATAATAGGCCTATTCCAACCACTAATAAAAAGGATAGTTTGTTTATTGTATGCGAGTCACAAATGAAAAAATACCAATAGTGACCTATTCCTTCACTTCAAATGTTTGTGATTGCTTAGGTGGTCATTTTCTTATTGACGAACCTTGCAAAATTTTAATCTAATGTTAAAATTGTTGCAAAAATTTATCATGTCTAACTTTTTTTTGGGAACGTCCATCATATTATTTTATTTTTATTGTCTATGAATAGAATATTCCATGTCATGAGTTATGCTCATCTATCAATTCTAACTTTCTAACATGGATGATTGTTTGTGATTGGAGAAAGGCGCAAAGATTTGTCATGCTGTAAATATTTTTGGTTGTTGAACAAGGAACTCAAAGGTTAGATTGTTGTATCATTCTTCCCTCTTGTTTGCAATGAACTTTAAATTTTCCAATGTTTAGAATTGTAAACAATAAGGGTCAAACTTGGGTCAAGAATCTGACTTGCCGAATAGACAAATGAGCATAGTGAATGGCATGCTATGTAATTCATAAACATGAAACTATTTTTTGCATAGTCACAAGTTACAATTGCAATTATTCTATTCATTTTTTGGATTGTTGATTGGCGAGTGGGATTGTATTATTTATAAAAAAATTATGTTCTTTCTATAATTTTGATTTAAGTATAGATATTTCATGTTTGAAAATTATGCTTTTTTTGTTTTTCTATTGCTTTAAACATGACTGCTATTCATTTTTTTTAAAGTGAATAATTGAAATGGGGATGCATTGTAAATACTGCAAAATATTTAATCCTCGAGCTATTGAAATTATGTACAATGCTTCCAATTTGGAACTTGTAACTAGCTTGTTTGTTTGTTTTCATACTTAATAGCTAAATGCATTACAAGGAAAACTAAGTAGTTGGACCAATGTTTTGTGGACTATGGCTACACATGTAGTAAATGCATATTTGCTTATTGTTTGTTAATTATTTGTTCGAAAGCTTGTGTATTTTTAGCTGCAAGTTTCTCTCTTCAATGTTTTCCATTTTTCGTAGTACTTGCTTGAGGGTGGAGTCGTGGGAACAATGTTCAATTTCTCAATAGATCATTTTTTTGTTTTGTATATTTGATGACTAGAAGCGTTACAAGGAAAATTGAATGTTTTGAGCAATGTCTTGTCGACCATGGGCACACATGCAGCAAATGGTTGGCTAATTCACAGAATAACAGTCAACTACTGGGTTCTTTTGTGCTTGTTCTCATTTCATTATCATTTGTCCAAAACCTTGAATGAGTAGAATCCATGACAAATAATATGCTATTCATAAACCTGAACCGCAAAAATAACAATAAAATTTGTACAACAATACACAAAAATTATAATTTTTTGTAAGCATTTCCCATTAGCCCTTCTAACTGCAACCAACCATCATGCTTACTAGTAGATTAATAGCCACTCAAGAAATAAACACACAATTAATGCATTCACTACCCCCACAGCCTACAAGACCTTTCTCAAAGCATATATAATTTAATGTGCCCACTTGCCCTGGTAGCCCATTTAACAACAACCAATACTTCTAGTTATCAAGTATCGGAAAGAAACAACCAAGCCATTAATGACCACTACACTTTTCACAATGCATGAAAAATAATGGGTATGTGCAGGATCATGATGGGTCAAAAAGGGGCGATATGTAAGTGATATGATGGCCCATTTAGCTGACGACTTTTTTTTACCCAAAATTGATGAAACAAAAAGGGTTTTTAAAGGAGATTCTCTTATTTCCACCAATATAAATTATGCTTTAATTTGAATTTAATAAATAATTATTATTCATTCTCTATTTGAATTATGACTAAAGTCCTAATTGATAGGTTGATTGAAAAACATCTAAAGTTCTGTGCTGATTTTTTAGCATTATACTTGTCACAAGAGTTGTCTCTTACAATCTAAGTGTAGGGAAAGATCTTTTCCACTGCAAATGAACTTGGATCTTTAACAAGAGGCTTTAAGGTCAGATTCTTGGACTATCCTATCACCTTTTTTACATTGAAATTTAATTCTTCCAATGCATTTCAGAGTTATGTATTGGAAGAATTGGAAATAGTGAAGGAGAATACTTGTTCAAGAATATGACTTCCCATAGAGATAGATGAGCATAATGTATGACATGTCATGTGATTCATAAACATGAAACTATTTTTTTCTTTCTACCAAGTTACTTTTAGGTAACATAATATACTAGTATTAGTTATAGGAACCCGTCCCAATATCTACTAGACTATAGTTGCTACTAGAATTAAAACTCTTTTACATCATTAACCACACACTTATCTGTTGTAGAGAACTAGAATTCATTCATTCTGGATTTATTGTTTCAATAGGCACTAGCATACAAGAGAATCCTATGAAATTTAAATTCTATCTCTAAATGATCTTAAAAAATTATTGCAGTGATCTATTTGGCTTATTTTCTTTCAGAAAAAAAATTCATGGGCACTCAATGCATTAACCACATTCAATAGTCGGGATTTAAGCGCATATTTTTTATGTTGGAAAATTACAGTTTATCTCTTTTTCCAATGGTTTGAGTAGGTCGATTTTTCATTTTTCTTTAAGTAAAATAGGAAAATAGGGGAACATTATATATTGTGGATAACATTATATATTGTGGCAAATATTTAATTGGGGGATGCATGTATTGTGAGTTTTGGTGGTGGGTTGGTCGATGCTCAACCAATAAATTCATGTTTAATGATTAAATGAAATCCTTGTGATATGTGTTGCATAGCGAGTGTGAAGATAAGTAGAGAATGATTCGTTAATTTGTATGCAAAAAAAAAAACATGGTAAATTTTCCCAAGCATTTCCCATTAGCCCTTGTAATAGAAACCAAGAATCATAAACATAGAAACAAGCCACTCACCAATAGTACACTACGACAAAATAACAAACATCAAAGAATAGATACTTGTAGAACTTATCAAGTGTCAAAAACACACAATCAAGCCATTCACCACCAATGCACCTTTGCAGTATAACGAACATGCAAAAGCACAATGAATAGCTAAAAACCCCACAAGATTTTCAACAAATGATAAACAAACAAGAATAAACACAAACAAAACCAAGCAACCGACTAATATTTCATAAATTAACTATGCATTAAAAGCACATATATCCACATGCAAAAATGCAATGAAGAGCTACAAAACCCACATTCTCTTCGACAAATGATAATAAAATAGGAATAAGCACAAACAAAATGTAGCACTCCCTAAAGAATTCATGAACTAGCTATGCGTTCACTACATGTGAATCCACAAAATTTCCACAAAAGTATATAATGCCGCATTCTCCCAATTTACTTAAACAAAATTGAATAGTGAACAACCAAAATTTTAGGGGAAAGATGTATTCTTACAATTCTAGGGTTTTACACCTAAAAGGAAAGAGGTCTTTCTTTCACACCCAAAATCTAGGGCTCATTCAAAGATTAGGGGTTTCATGTGATGTGTGTGGATACCCTAAATGCTAGAAATGGAAGATAGAAACTAACTAATAATGCAAGAACTAGGAAATGAACTATGCTGGAAAACACATTGAGATATGCAAACATTTAACTAAATGACCTAAGAAACATAAGAAAACAAACATAGAAAGCAGGAAATGGAAAGGGTGTGCACCTAGAAACTTGCAGAGGCTGGAAGTTTTGTTGAATCTAAGATTTAGGCCTCTTGGGACACTTACACCATTCTGGGTGACCTAGTCCTTTTTCTACGAAAATCTCTCGGAACCCGTTTCTGCCAAAAGGGTACTCAGATCCAAAAAATGCATATATGGTGGGACTAAGTCACCACTAATGGTGACCTAGTCCCTTTTAGCTTTTCAAGAAATCTGAAAGTGGAATCTGGAGCCCTCGGTCTGCACTTTCTGCTTCTTGAAGTACGCGGATCTGAAACTTTGATTCTCGACCTGTAAGAGACTTTTAATGGATTTTTTCCATAGCCAACAAGGAGGTGTCTTCAACAAGCTTTCAATCCCTTCTTGAATGATCTTCAAGCCTCCAAGATACCTAAATCTGCAAACACATAAAGAGAGAGAAGGAAGGGTTAGATGTTAGAGTATGGGGGCTTGCCTTGGTCAAGCCCCTTTTAGATAATTAAATCAAATGATGAAACAAGATAAGAAAGCATGAAATGTAAATTAATGGAATTATTACCTTTCCATGATAGTTTATCTTGGCTTGTAGCAATGGAGGATTCAACCCTTGAATTCCTTGGAGAGATGTCTTGATGACTTAGGATGCGAACCCTATTGGGAACACAAGGGTAGACAACTGAGAGGGAGGGGGGTGAATCAGTTGTCACAAAAATTATACTTTTTAAAATTATTCTCATATCTGATTAATAAACTTGAAAGAATAAACCATCATCACTTCAGAAACACACATAACACTAATATTTTTGCTTGGAAACTTTGTTAGGGGAAAAACCACGGTGGAGGTTAATCCACAAGTTTATACTCTATTAAAAGTATAGTAAATGAGGAATGCACATGCATTTAGGCACACTACCTAGAGCTCACTGCTCAAATACAAAAAGACTTACCACACTATCTTATAGTAACATTCAGATTAAATCCATGTGAGAGATTTTGAATTGAGAAGATAGCATCTGCTAATGCCTGATTACAGTTTTGGTTAAGCACATAAAATCTTCTCACTCTTCTTCCTATTTAACTTTTTCCTTCGAAAGATCTGAACATTATTCACACATAGGACTCACACACTTCACTTCACCAATACACACCATACATCAAATGGTATAAACAATCACTCATATATATCCGCAACCAAGAATAACACATCTACATGATGGCTTCAATAGAATATAAAATGAATACAAACTGTTGGGCCAAAACGTAAGTAGTTATCAATGTGAATCAAGAAATGTCAGCCACAACATAGTGAGGACTCAAAACAACATCCTCGAACATGAAAAACATTCAATAATTATTCCTTGAAGATTCACGACACGCTACAATCACCATGTTGGCCATGAACATATAAAATAAAATCACCAATTTCGAGCGCAATGATCAATGCGGACATACAATATAGATAGAGCATGATCTAGAAACATCCACAAGCATCATGAATTACTAAAGAATAATCCGCAACAAGTGAACTTTCTAGAATTACATCACCCTCTTTCAGGAACACCAACTGAAGCAACAAATAAATTGTCAGAACATAGATACTCATAACTCGATTGAATCTTCATGTGAACTTTTGAAACTTTTGGTGGATAAGCTATATAGACTAAAAAACAAACCCTTTAATCCACAACCTCTGATCATCAACATACTGAGCTATCCAACATACTGAACTTCACTTCACCATTGACAACGTAAAACTTATTTTATTACAATTTTCTCAATATCCTCTACATATACATGATCATATAATGCATTAATGCCAATAGTGTTGACATCAATGAAAACCACATATTAGAAACATCCAAAAATATCCCCCTTTGGCATTGATGGCAACACATGATGTGAAAAATACCATCAACACAACTTTCTCTTAGCACTTTCTCCCCCTTTCAATGACAAAGATAATGTGTATCTTTCTCCACATAAGCTTTGAACCACATTTCTAAACATCTAACTACTCCCCCTGAGTAGCAGCCACCACAACATCAATTTGAATCAAGATATGACTAGGAAATACACAGACTGATGCAAGTCAATGCATCTTAATTCTGATTAGGAGGGGTAATCACCCCTAGCTTCCCTCTAAGATACTCGAAATTATCCTTAGGCAAGGGCTTGGTAAATATATCTGCAATGTGTTCCTTAGTAGGCACATACTCCAATCTGACTTCCTTTGCACTCACCTTGTCTTTGAAAAAGTGAAACTTGATAGATATATGCTTGGTTTTTGAATGCAACACCATATTCTTAGAAATGTTAATTGCACTAGAATTATCACAAAATATAGCAATGGGTTCATCATACACAACTCTAATATCTTTCAACATCTACTTCATCCATAATACTTGAGTACAATTGTTAGCAGCAACAATGTATTATGCCTCTGTAGTAGATAAAGAAATGACATTTTGCTTCTTACTTAACCATGAAATCAGCTTCTTTCCCAAGAAAAATTCACCACCACTAGTACTCTTTTTTTCATTCACATCTCCTACCCAATCAGCATTAGTAAAATCACTCAAAGTAAAATCATCTTCTTTAGGATACCATAAGCCAAAATCAACTATCTCCTTCAAGTATCTAAAAATCCTCTTCACAATAGTCACATGATATTCCTTATGATCAACTTGAAATCTTGCAACAATGCATATGACATTCATGATATCAGGTCAAGTTTGAGTCAAATACATCAATCCACCAATCATGGATCCATATCTAGTCCAATTTTCTTTAGGAGAATCATCATGTTGTACCAACTGGCTTTGAATCTTCCATACCAAACTTCTTTAGCAGCTCTTTCATATACTTGGACTGAGATATAAAGATCCCTTTATCTAGCTGAGCAGCTTGCAATCCCAGAAAGAATTTCATTTCTCCAATTATAGACATATCAAACTCACTCTGCATCTCATCAACAAACTTCATGCACAAACTATCATCTCCCCCAAAAATGATATCATCAACAAAGACTTCAAAAATAAAATCTTTATCATCATTAGTCTTGAAATATAAATTACTATCATCAGTACCTTTGTTAAATCCAAGCTTCAATAAATACTTATCCAATCTAGAATACCATGCTCTTGGGACTTGCTTAAGTCCATACAATTCTTTCTTCAACTAACAAACCATATCTCCCTGATCAGTCAATTAAAATCCATCTGGTTGCTCAATATACACTTTTTCTTCCAGTTCACCATTTAGAAATGCTAACATGACATCCATCTGATAAAACTTGAAGTTTTTGTAAGCAGCATAAGAAATAAATAGTCTCACAACTTCAATCCTAGCAACAAGGGTAAAAGTTTCTTCAAATTCAATTCCTTCCATCTGAGAATATCCTTTACACACCAGTCTTGCTTTGTTTCTAACAAATTCACCTTGCTCTTTCAGTTTGTTTTGAAAGACCCATTTATTTCCAATTATATTTTTATCCTTAGGTCTAGGAACAAGATTCCATGCACCATTCTTCTCAATTTGTAACAGCTCTTCTTTCATTGCTTCCATCCAATGTTCATCTTTGCATGCTTCATTTACACTATTTGGCTCAGTCTTTGATATGGGTATGTGCAGGATCATCATGGAAAAAACAGGCCCTTAAGTGGCAATAAAAAGACAAAAAATCAGAGTTAGACAACTTGACATAAAAATTTGAATAAGTTATCTATATTATTTCAAAAAATGTAAAAATAGAATCTATAGAAAATTGAATTTAGTTTCTAAACTACTAGACCTTTATTAAAAAGAAAAAAATCTATTTGGTGAAAATTTGAAATTTCAATGCAGTAGTATTTAAATTTTAGGGTAAAAATAAGAAGTAGGTGTCTATCTGACCACCCTAACCACAATAAAATGATAATATTTTTTTATAATCTTTTAGATATGAGTAGAGGACTCATGTCCTGATGTGATGCATATTTTTTTATAATTTTTTTCCAAGTAAATAATTAATTATTTTTTTTTTATTACAACTTTTAAAAATAATAAAAGCTCGTCTGTCTAACCACCTTAACTTGGTCAAACATTCATGAAATTCATTTTTTTATTTTTTTTAATCCTATATTATGTGAAGCATATAATGTGATGCATGTTTTGGATTCAAAAAATGTGTTGAAATTTATAGATGTTTTTCAATCAGCCTATCAATCAGGGCTTTATTCATAATTCTAATAGAAAATGAATAATAATTATTTATTAAATTCAAAGTAAAGCATAATTTATATTGGTGGAAAGCTGAGAATACCCTTTAAAAACCCTTTTCGTTTCATCAATTTTGGGTAAAAAAAAATTGTCAGCCAGATGGGTCATCATATGGCCTACATATCGCCAGTTCTTGGGCCATCATGATCCTACACATACCCATATCAAATAGTATTCTTTTACAATTTTTCTCCTAGTTTGAACACCTTTGTTCTTATCACCTATAATATGATCTTCTAAATGATTCATTCTTGCATACCTTGGAGTCTTAGGCTATTCTTGAACTTCAAGTTCTTGTGATCTCACTTCTGCACTTTCACTAGTTCCTTCCTCTTAGCTTTTTTGATTCACCAGAATGATCTGAACTTGATTCTGAGTCTGAACTAAACTGACATTTTGATCATCAACATCATATCCACATCATTTGGATGGTATAAATTGTTTCTTCATCAACCTTGACATTAGTACTTTCAAATAATTTCCTCAATCTCTTGTTGAAACACTAGTAGGATTGATTTTTAGTAGAGTAACCAAGAAAGATTCCTTCATCACTCCTAGCATCAAACTTTCCTATATATTCATCTCTTTTGATATAAAATTTACTCCAAAAAATTTTGAAGCATCTAATAGTAGGCTTATGACCAAACCATAGCTCATAAGGGGTCTTACCAGTATCACCTTTGACATATACCCAGTTGAGAGTGTAAACAATAGTACTCACAACTTCTCTCCAGTAGATATGTGGGACATTTCCTTCCAGCATCATAGTCCTAGCAACATCTAGAACTGTCCTATTCTTCCTTTCCACAACTCTATTTTGCTGAGGGGTCTATGGGGTAGATAATTATCTCTTTATCCCATGTTCTTTACAAAAAGAATTAAACTCACCAGAAATGAATTCACCACCTCTATCTGATCTCAAACATTTAATCTTCAAACCTGTCTTTGTCTCAGCCTTAGCCTTAAAAATATTGAATTTCTCTAGAGCTTCAGATTTTTCCCTTAAGAAAGCAACCCACATCAATCTAGAATAACCATCAATGAGTAACATGAAATACATGTATCCTTGTAAACTTATGACTCTAGAAGGACCACACATATCAATATGCACAAGGTCCAATACTTCATTTGAACAATGTTGTTTGCTCTGAAATGAAACTCTAGTTTTCTTCCCTAACTGAAATTCCTTGAATATGGTATTAATAGGCTTTACCAACTTAGGAAGATCTCTCACAACCTAAGTAGAACTTATCTTGATAATATTATCAAAGCTTAAATGATACAATCTCCTATGCCACAACCAACTTTCATGAACTTGAGCTATCAGACAATGTTTACTAGCAGCACTCAAGTGAAAGATATTACCTTTTGTTTTTGTACCTGATGCAATCATATTTCTAGAACTCCCCAATATTCTACATTTTCCATCCTTGAATTGAATATTGTATCCCTTTTCAACCATCTTTCCAACACTTAAAATATTATGCTTCAGACCTTCCATATATAGAACATCATCAATATTATTATTACCACCAAGAGAAATGGATCCTCTACCACAGATTACGCCAGTTGTATCATCACAAAATCTTACAACACCACCATCATACTTTTCAAGATTCAAAAATTATCTTTTATCACATGTCATGTGATGGGAGCATCCATTGTCAATCACCCATTCATCTTTTCCTTCAATTCTGGTAGCTAGAGCTTTCTCCACATTTATGCAACCACCAGATTCAGTAGGTACTAGATCACTTTCCTCGATATTAATAAATACAAACTCATCTTCACTTACATTCCCTTTGTCAGATTCATCATCTATCATACCTTCATCAGCAATAAAATAACACTTTCTTTGGAATCTAGCCTTGTTAGAACTTGGATTAGGAACTCTTTCTCGACACCTTGAGGAAAAATGACCTATCTTATTTCAAGAAAAACATTTATGAAGAAATTTCCCTTCATACTTACCTTCTCCTTTGGGTACCCTCCTGACAAGAAGTGCTTCAAACTCATCTAGTTTTCTCTGTTCTTCTTCAATCTCTCTCATTTCCTGCTCATAATTGAACAAGCTTCTAGAGAAATCCTAGATCATATCTTTGCTTATCTTTTCTAGAGGTAGTAGCTTTGAGTGTAGATTCTATCTTAGGAAGAGAATCACCATACTCACTTAACTCAAAAGAAACAAGCTTAAAAATCAAAATGTCTCAAGTTACGTTTGTCACAATCCAGATTTTCTCAATAGCAACAACTTTGTGTTTGTATGCAGTAGGCAAGGATCTGAGCACTTTAGCAACAATACTTGATTCTTCCAATGGTCCGCCAGCACATTTGATATTACACACAAGTTCATTCACTCTCTTCATAAAAGCAGTGATGTTCTCTTCTTCACCCATTTTCAATGTTTCATATTTCCCTTTCAGACTTTGTAGCTTAGCAATCCTCACATGGGCATCACCTTCATACAAAGTTTCCAACTTTTTTCTAAATCTCATAAGCAGTCTTCAAATCGATTACATTTGTCATCTCAGAATTAGTCAGAGAACTCAACAATTCTTCCTTAGCCTTGATATTATACTTGAAATCTTTGATCTCACCTGCAGTAGAAGGGCCATTATGTGGGATGATATGTCTATTCTTTGTAATGTTCCAATAAGGTTCAACAATGCATCTCAGATGACACTCCATTCAAGTCTTCCATAGAGAATAATTTTTTCCATAAAATCTGACTATCCTTCTTATATGTTGCAATCCTAGATCACCTCAAGCTATTAAAATTCCTCCAAGGAACCTACTCTAATACCAATTTTTGGCAACACAAGGGCAAATAACTAAGAGGGGGGGGTGAATCAGTTGTCATAGAAATTATACTTTTTAAACTTATTCTTAGATCTGATTAATAAACAAAAGCATACACCATCATCACATTAGAAACACACATAAAACCATGATTTTTGTGTGCAAACCCTGTTAGGGGAAAAACCATGGTGGAGGTTAATCCACAAGTTTATACTCTGTTCAAAGTATAGTAAATAGGGAATGCACATGCATTCAGGAACACCGCTTAGAGCTCACTTCTCAAATACAAAAAGGATTACTTCCCAAAGGAAGACACACTATCTTACAGTTACATTTAGATTAAATCCATCTCAGATATTTTGAACTAAGCAGATAGCATCTAATAATGCCTGATTATAGTTTTGGTTAAGCACATAAAATCTGCTCACTCTTCTTCATACTTAACTTTTTCCTTCAAAAGATCTGAACATTATTCGCACACATGACTCACACACTTCGCTTCACCGATACACACCATGCATAAAATGGAATAAACAATCACTCATTTATATTTGCAACCAAGAATAACATCATGTACATGTCAGCTTCTATAAAATATGAAATAAATACAAACTATCAGCCCAAAACATAAGTAATTATCAATGTGAATCAACGAATGTCAGCCACAACATATTGAGGACCCAAAAAAATATCCTCGAACATGAAACATCTTCAATAGTTATTCCTCAAAGATCCACAACACGCTACAATCACCCTGTCAGCCATGAACATGAAAAACATGACACACAAAAGAAAATCACCAATCACGAGCATAATGATCAATGCAGGTGTACAACATAGATAGAGAATGATATAGAAACATCGACAAGCATCATGAATCACCAGATAATCATCTACAACAACTCAACTTGCTATAATTATATCAACCTCTTTTAGGAATGCCAACTGAAGCAACAAAAACACTATCAGAACATAGATACTCATAACTCAATCAAATACTCATGCGGACCTCTAAGAACTTTGGTGGATAAACTAGATATACTCAACAACAAACCCTTTAATCGAAAACATCTGATCATCAACATACTGAGCTAGCCAACATTATAAACCTCACTTCACCACTAACAACCTGCAAGTTATTTTATTACAATTTTCTCAATATCCTCGACATATATAGCCTCTAATGCATTAATGCAAATAGTGTTGACATCAATGAAAACCACATATCAACAACATCCAAAAAACCCTAGCTTTCTTGAGAAGATTAGTGGATGAGTGCTTGAGAATATTGAGTGATAGGTGCGAATGATTAGAATTAGGGTTAAAAAAATGAGAAAAACCCTTATTTATACAAGTTATGCCCTAATTTTCCCAAGAATAAAACCTCACAAGTCGACCTTAGGGTTTGAGAGACAATCCCGAAAGAAATTTAGTTAAATTTGAATTTTAAGCCACATGGGACTAGGTCACCCAAGGTGGTGACCTAGTCCACCTAGGAAAATTTGAGTGGTTGTTGAGGATTAAAATGTGATTATTGTTGTTTATCGGGATTGTCTCTAGAAAGACACTAAAATTAGACCTGTAAGATAATTAAGGGGTCATTTTAGCATAAGGAAGGGTTGATTTGGTGATGACAAGCCTATGAAAGTGTGAAAATGTCTTACAACACCCTACAACACTTTGGCACAAGGCTTAAAAAGGGGTAAAAAGAGGTCCAAAATCCATAGGCAAGGGTCGAAATGAGTGAAAAGTGTCAAGGCTACACTTTGGCACAAGGCTTAAAAAGGGGTAAAAAGAGGTCCAAAATCTATAGGCCAGGGTCCAAATGAGTGAAAAGTGTCAAGGCTACAATTTTTGGTGACACATTTAGCCCCCACTTTAGTGAGAGGATGAACTTTCTTCAAACACACACTAAAGTAACCACATGGGGATGGTGAAGAATGATGAAGAAGAAGAAGGAGGTGGTCAAGCCCCTAGGATTCAAGACTCTAAGTCAAGCTGACATCAATGAAAGAAGACACATTCAAGGGTGAATGATTTGCAAAAAAAATGAGATACATGATAATGCGATGACAAGGACCAGAGGAAGAGAGGGAATGCAAGTGAAAAGGGTTGGATCAAGCTTCGACCATTTGTCTAGCTAGTTGTGGGTCAGATCTAGGTTTTTTGTCTAGAAGAGAAGATGTACTCACTCTAGGGCAACAAGAATTTTGGTTTTCCATCAGGTGAGAAGGCCCAAAATGGTGAGAAATGTACACAGGGTTGGTATGTACTCACACACACAAAGGTGGCTATGGAGAAAGTCATGCCGCAGGATGGGCTTCCCGCTTAAACGATACCAAATTTATACCTCTTGATAACTTTGATAAGGTGCCACAAAAGAGAATGATGTAAGGAATATTCAAAGGGATATTTCTTTTTTTTCTGTGATGTCTCATCTTAAGGAAAATTAAGTGTAATATCTCCAAGAGAGGAAAAGTGAAAATGGACTCATCTTGTATGCAAGAGAGGAAAAACTCATCTTGTATGAAAAAGAGGAAAAATACAAATGTCTCATCCTGAGGAATTTTGTACCTAATGTTTTCAAGAGAGGGAATCACAAGAAAAGGAAAAATGCACAACCAAATGTGAGTGGTGATGTATGCCCCCACTTTAAAGTAGTTTCTATTACCATTACTGTGAGCAATTGATTTAAAGTAGAAGGACAAGAAGAGGACATGCGAGTTTGTTCAGAAAGCCCTATGCCAAGTCATATGTTTTCGATAAGCTACATCATGAAGAGGGGTAGTATGTCACATGTGAGTCAACTTAAGACATGTCGTCCACATCCCACACTTGCTCTTATATGTTCATGAAAGATTAACAACAAGTCAAAATAGACAACGACAAGTGACATATGAGGAGAAGGCTACCTAGTGCAGGACAAGAGTGAGTTGAAAGGATAAATGAGATGAAAGTTTGAGTGAAAATCAGTATCAATTAGAGGAATTAGGTGCCACCACTAGAGGAAGAACACAAAACTCCTTAAGATGTTTAATTTCACAACTAGGGCCTTACATTCATTAGTGGAGTGATCGTGAAATTGGTGGTAAGAACAAAAGGAATGTTTGTTGAAACATTTCTTTCAAGTTCTTGGAGAGAGGAGATCAAGTGATCTTGGAGGAGTCTCAAAAAGATTCCCTCTTGATCAAGGGTAGAAGGTGTTCCTTTGGTTCTCAACAAGGAAGGTTCTTGCTTAGTATAGGATTTCATACTTACGCAAGGCACTATAGATTGTGAGATTTTGTACACTCCTTTGGAGGAATGTGTAAAATCTAAATCAGTAGTGGGTTGTGATACGACATTAAGTGAAAGGTTCTTTGTTTGGTGTGAGTGTTGCAAAGTATCACATTTGGAAGGTGATTTAGACCGATGGTTTGGGATGGTGTTGATGTTGGAGGAAGGCTTGATGACTTCGATGAAAGGAAAAAATCCAAGAACATGATGTGTTGTTTGTATGATAGGCTTGATAGGGTTATGGATACCTTGTTCATTAGCACCACAACCTTTTCCACTATAGCCAAGTTGTTTCATGAGCTCATAACCTTTTTCATAGAGCTTTTTAAGTTTTTTGAATCAGGTGATTGTTCGTTGTTGGCTTCTTTGTCTATAGTAGTTGAGGTGGATGCTTGTGAAGGATTGGTTGAGTCTTGTGTTGACAAGACTACATTTCCCTTTTTAGAGTTTTCTTGTGATCTTGGATTCTACTAGTAAAGGAGGTGTGAACTCTAAGGAACCACAATCATCATCTGAGGGTGATAGTTGTATGGGTTCCACTTGTTTGGTTGGATTTGTTTTGCTCAAGTTGTAAGACACTAAACGGCTCAGCATTGGCATCAAATGTACACACTTTTTGGTTGTATATATACTTCATCTTACGATGAAGATTGGAAGGCACCCCATTCTTTGCATGAATCCATGGCCTTCATAAAATGAGGTTATATGAAAGATCATGAGGCATAACATGGAGTAGTGTGTCTAATGTGACCATTCCAACTATAAGAGGCAAAGTGATCACATCGAGCGGTTTCTATCATACACTGTCAAATCTATTGATGGATAAAGAGGTAGGTTGAATGGTTGATTTATCGATATGGATCTTATCCAAGAGATTGACACTACACACATTGATAGAGGAGCCATTGTCAACAAGGTTTCACTTGATCCATATGCATTTGTATTGAGATATGATTACCAAGGCATCAACTTTATGTTGCACATCCAAAGTAGGGAGATCACTTTGGTGGAAAACAATGTCAGCATTCAAGCCTTGAATCATAGTTGTAATGTCATTTGTTTGTGCATTAGAAGGGAGAGAAATTTGTTGGAGGGAATTCTGCATCATGTTATGATAGTGAGGGGAGGCTTGGATAAGGTCCCATAAAGATATTTTAGTAGGATTATTTCTTAGTTGATCAATGAGGTCATACTCCCTAATGAGTGACTTTAGGCAAGGGGCAACAGGTAAGATGGGATCAGGTAAGGGTGTGGAGGTTGGTTGTTGTGAGTATGGATTATTTCATTTGTAATGTGTATGAGCAACAATATTATGACTCGGTTGCTGCAACACATTATTCGTAGGCGGGTAGAGGACAAGTTCAGGTTTAGGTTTGGTTGAAGTTGGATAAAGGATGAGTTGAGGTTGAATAATATTAACATCCCTTAGAGAAGGAGATTCCAACATGGGCTATGCATCCTCCTGTGAGGCCATAGTATTAATATTGTCAATGTCTTGCTCATGATATCCTCCCTAGGAGGAGAGTTTTTAGGAGAACTACAAACCACATGTGCTTGACATGCTAGGGTTGGTTCTTCTAAAAGGAATTCATCACAAGTAGGGGAGAGATCAAGAGAAGGACCACTATGAGTTTCAAATAGGTTGTCCCAAAGGGTAGGAGCATGAGGGAAGGGAGGGTCAAGAGTCTCATGATGGGTAATAGGTATATCTTCTAATACCAACCCATCCTCTTTGCATCAAGAATGGACATGAGAAGAACAATTTTGAGGGTCATGATCATAAAGAATACGTAAGGGGATGATGTTTTCATATTTTTGTTAAATGTTTTGCAAAGTGGGAGAAGGAGGAAGACAAGCAATAGCATCATGATCTTCAATGGTTGTGTCTTCTATCACTAAGATACCTTCATCACCAATGGGAGAGATATCAGGAGAAGAACAATTATGATTATCATGATTGTCAATGTTTGTATCCTCATTGGTCAAATATTTAGTGGATGAGCTAGAAGAGATGAACTAATTAATGACTTCATCTAACATGTCTAATTCATCATTACTAAAGGGCTTGATATCGCTAATTTTCTAAGTGGGTGCATGTGATGTTGTTAAAGTGTTGTTTTCCCAATAATCTAATTCAAATGATCTAGGAACTAATGCAAAAAATGAAGATTACAAAAGTCTAATGCTATGCACAAGTACAATGAACACTATTTAAAATGTAACAAAATGTTTGTAAACTTAAAATGCAATGTAAATACATAGGATGAAATGCAATTTTTAGATTTTATAGAAGGTAAATTATTGATTACACTATGCAATGATCTGAAAATGACATGTTGTAAATGTAAAAGTGAAAATGTGCAATGCATGAAATGAGCTAATTTATGCTAGATTTAATGAAATGCATGCTACAAAAACACAACCAATGGGTACAGATAGATATTAGCACAAAAAAAAAGCATAAAAATATTGTTTTTCAGCTTTGTAAAGGATAGTTTCAAGGGCCTAAAGGGACTAGGTCGCCCAGAGTGGCGACTTAGTCCTCTTGGTGATTTTTTTGAGAATTTACAGAATATTGTGATGGATTCAAGTGGTTTATGTATTGGGTAATGCAGATCTAACATGCAAATGCAAAATTTCAGAAATGTTTAATGTTTTAAGATGCAAAAGATGCAACATTTATGCACTTTCACTAAATGCAAAATTTTAAACCCTAGAATGCAACTTTACTAATGAAAAATGCAATCCACTTCAAACCTATGATAATAGTGGATGCTAAATCAGAAACGAAGGGTGTAGGAATGTTAGGTTCACCAAAATAAACAACCAAAATTTTAGGGAAAATATGTACTCTTACACTTCTAGGGTTTTACACGTACAAGGAAAGAGGTCTTTCTTTCACACCCAAAATATAGGGCTCATTCAAATATTAGGGGTTTGATATGACATGTTTTAGATTCCCTAAATGATCGAAATGGAAGATAGAAACTAACTAATAATGCAAGAACCAGGAAATGAACTATGCTAGAAAACACATTGAGATATGCAAACATTTAACTAAATGACCTAAGAAACATAAGCAAACTAACACAGAAAGATAGAAATGAAAAGGGTGTGCACTTGGAAACTTTTAGAGGATGGAAATGTTGCTAAATCTGACATTTAGGTCTGTTGGGACACTTACACCATTCTGGGCGACCTAGTCCTTCTTCTATAAAAATCTCTCGGAACTTGTTTCTACCAAAAGGGTACTCAGATCCACAAAAAACTAAGAAAATAATATATGGTGGGACTAATTCACCACTAATGGTGACCTATTCCATTTCATCTTTTTTATAAATCTGAAAGTGGAATCCAGAGCCCTCGTTCTGCACTTTTTGCTTCTCAAAGTACCTGGATCTGAAACTTTGATTTTCTTCCTGTAAGAGACTTTTAATGGATGTTTTTCCCTAGCCAACAAGGAGGTTTCTTTGAAAAAATTTCAATCCCTTCTTGAATGATCTTCAAGCTTCCAAGATACCTAAATATGCAAACACACAAAGAGAGAGAAGGAAAGGTTGGATGTTAGAGTATGGGGGCTTGCCTTGGTCAAGCCCCTTTTAGATAATTAAATAAAATTATGAAACAAGATAAGAAAGAATGAAATGTAAAGTAATGGAGTTATTACCTTGCCATGATGGTTGATCTTGAGTTGCAACAATGGAGGATTCAACCCTTGAATTCCTTGGAGAGATGTCTTGATGACTTAGGATGCAAACCCTAGCTTGCTTGAGAAGAGTAGTAGATGAGTGCTTGAGAAGATTGAGTGATAGGTGAGAATGACTAGAATTAGGGTGAAAAATATGAGAAAAAACCTTATTTATACAAGTTATGCCCTAATTTTCCCAAAAATACAACCTCATAGGCTGACCTTAGGGTTTGAGAGACAAAATCCTGAAAGAAATTAAGTTAAATTTGAATTTTAAGCCACATGGGACTAGGTCACCCAAGGTGGCAACCTATTCCACCTCGGAAAATTTGAGTGGTTATTAAGGATTAAAATGTGATTATTTTTGTTTGTCAGGATTGTCTCCTAAAACACACTAAAATTGGACCTGTAAGAGCATTAAGGGGCCATTTTAGCATAAGGAAGGGTTGATTTGGTGATGACAATCCTAGGAAAGTGTGAAAATTTCTTACAACACCTTATAAAACTTTGGCACAAGGCTTAAAAAGGGGTAAAAAGAGGTCCAAAATCCATAGGCAATGGTCTAAATGAGTGAAAAGTGTCAAGGCTACACTTTTTGGTGACACAAATAGTAGACATAGTAGCATTTAATAAAATATCTATACATTGATAGACATGCATGCCATATCCAACGCATATAATACAATTGTAAATTTGACCTACTCCAACATGTAGTGAACATATAGTTAATTTATGAAATGTTAGGCGAGTGTTGGGTTTGGTTTCTACTTATTGTCATTTAACCCATGAAATCTTAGGGTTGGATTTTATTTTTTCTTATTCTTGTATATTTATCATTTGTTGGAAAGCTTGTGAATACTTTAGCCTTTTGTATATTTGTCATTCTATAAAATTCAACTACAAGTAAATGGCTTTGTTGTGTCTCTATGATAGTTCACAACTACAAGTATTCCTTGTTATATTGCTTGTTCTTGTTAAATACTCACTATAGGGAAAAGGAAAAAATATTTTAAATAATACAATCTCATTGGCCAAGTGACTAATTCAAAATAAAATGCATCAATTGAAATAGTAAACCTACTATTTAGTAGGAACCAATTAAATCACAAATTTTTACATTATACAATTTGATACATTGCCAAGGGTATTGTATTATTCATTTTTGTAAAAGTAAATGAGAAAATTAGGAACCCATTATATTTTTTGCAAATAGTCACATACTAAATGAATGTCATGTTATCTAATCCACAAACATCGAACTATTTTTTGCCGAGAAGCAACCTACTAGCACAACTATTAGATTTGATTTTTAAAATAGTTGCTAATAGGTTACTAATAATTGAAGAAATAAACACATGGTCAATGCATTCAATGCTACTCACTTGCCTCAAGTTGCCCCCCTCCCCCTTGTAACAACAACAAATACTTTTAGTTACAAAATATCATAAACCAAAAGAAAACTCACTTAGCAACAATAGAGTTTTAGAGAATTAGAAATGTGCAAAAGCACAACCATTAGCTAAAAATGCATAAGCTATTCAACAAAGACTATCAATTCACTATGTGTGAACCCACAAGCTCTCTAATACATCTTACATAAATTTCTTTAGAAGCTTTGATGGAAAACCAATGGCCACTAAAGCAATTAACATATAGTTAATAATTTCAATGCATGCACAAACTAGGAGACTCTGTTCAAACCATTCACTTTTTCCTATAACGCTTCCACTTACCAAGTATCAAAAATAGAAAAAAATCCACTCACTAGTTTCACATCATACGAATCGATCTTGTCTCGTTTAAGTGTTCCAGAGTATGTTAGCTACTAAAAACAACAACACATGGCCAAAAACAAGAAAGCTTTTGAACAAAGAATAAAAAAACAATAAGAAAAAATCAGCACTCGCTTCATATTTCATGAATCAACTATGTATTTTGACTTGTATTCATGCCAACTACTCAACCCATACCACGAGATTTGTATTTAATGCATTGACAACTTTACTATTGCAATCATTGCATTGTTTTTGTTTCTGACACTTGTGATTTTGTATAGTGCTCGAACGAGGGAGGATTTGAAGGAACGATGTGTAGCTGGTGAGTGGGTCATCTATTTGTTTTCCATAATTTGAAATCTTGGGTTAGTGTTGAGTTATGTTTTTGTTTATTATCATTTTCTTATCGTTCATTTGAAACCTTGTAGGTTTTCTAGCTATTGGTTGTGGTTTTGCATATTCATTATTTTGTAGTGGTGCAGTGGTCGTCAATGGCTTTGTTTTATGTTTATGATACTTGATAGCTAGAAAAAATAGTCTTTTATGGAAAGGTTAGCAAGGAAATTGGGTGCATTAAATTGCATGTGCTTTTAACAAGGTTTATTGGACTATGGGGGCAGAGAATGCGTTAATTACGTGTTTTTTTCTTGAGTGGCTAGTAAGTTGTCAGGAAAGCTTGGGAAGAACAATATGTGAGATGTGTTGGAAGTTTGGTTGGTATAGAAGCAGTTTAAATGAATTGTTAATTCATGAAATATGAGGTGATATTTGGGTTTTATTTGTGCCTATTCTTGTTTATTTGTTTTTTTATCAAAAAGCTTGTGTTTTTAGCTTTTAGTTTCATTCTTTGATGTTTTTTATTCTCTAGTAGTGTACTATTGGTGACTGGATTCTTTATGTGTTTATGATGCTTGGTTGGTGTTGCAAGGGTTAATGGGGAATGCTTGGTAAAATTTATGATGTTGGTCTATTTTTTAGCAATATTTATTATCCGTTGTTTATCGCTCATTGAAAAGCCTATTAGTTTTTTACTTATTGGTTGCAGCTTTACATGTTCAGTATTCTGTAAAAGTGCAATGGTTGTCAATTTCCTCATTATGTGTTTACGATACATGATAACTAGAAGTATTTCTTGTTGTTATAAGGGCTAGGGGGTGAAGTGGGCACATTAAATTACATGTTCTTTGAGCAAGGTCTTATGGATTATGCAGGTACTGAATGCATAAATTATATGTTTATTGCTTGACTAGTCAAGACAGTATGTGGAAAGCCCACAAATAAAAATGTGCAAGATGTGTTGGAGGGCTAGTGGGTGCAGAAGCAGCAAGTACATATTTCTCATCTCCTTCTCTAGTTTGGATCTCATAATATTTCACTTCTTCATGGCTGACCAACCCGCCACCAAAAAGCTCATGCTCCATGCAACCCTCAATTAAGTATTTTCCACTATATATTATGTCCCCCTATTTTCCTAATTTACTTAAAGAGAAATGAAAACTCAACTATACTCTTATGCATTAGTAAATGAACAAATTTGTTTCAAGGCCATATTTGTTACAATCTTCTTATGAGAATTAATTTCTTTATGTCTATGAATTGCGTTTAGCATGTCAACAACTATGCTTATCTATCTAAAATGTCTCCATAATAGGACCACTATTTACAATTTCACTAGGAGGAAAATATCTGCATTCACACAAACATAGCCAACTTTTGAACAAGAAAATCACAAGTTGGATTCTTTGATCATTGTCCTTCTCTTTCTCCAATGAAACATTTTGACAACTATGTAGAGTATCAAGCCTGCTCTACTATACATATGTGAAAAGTACTAAAGATTTGATACTCAAAATGAAAACAAGATACAAGAATATAGAAATAATAGACATTTATAACTATGAATATGCAATATGTACATTCAAATTAAATGTTCTAAATTGTTTATTTGATTCTTGAGAACCACTGATGGGTAATCAGTTATAGGTTCTCATACACATAATTTTATATTAGTATATATAAAATGGAATATCTATATGCATATATATGTATAAAATTATAAATGTCCATTACGTCTATACAATAATTTCCTTCTTTCATGGAAGTGTTGTGTTGAACTATTCGAGATAGGTGTCAAGAAAACAAGGACTTCTATGGAAAGGCACTGAGAATGCTATTGAAGAAAAGTAATGCACTGAGCCTGAATGAGCTAAGCCAAACAAAAAATAGGAATTCATATTGGTTTCTACACTCAAATTAAAATCCTTCATTATATTCAAGATTTTTGTTTGGTTTCCACTCATTCAAACTGGTGTATTTGGATTTTGGAAAAACACGTTTTCTACTCAATGGCTATTGAACCTCCTCTACATACACACATGTACTTGAACAACGATATCAAAAAGAAAGTAGTTGCACTTTGGTAAACTAGCCAAATTCCTATTATAACTTATACTGTTTCATCATGAAAATTGTAGGGAGATGCATTACTATAGACAAACATAAGTATATATGACAAACACATAGTCCAATGTACTCTCTAATGCTATATAATTGTTTTATAGACAAATAATGGAACAAACAAAAAGACCATCACAACAAATGCAACACATGGAAAAAGACACAAGAAAATGGTAAAAAACATATTTTATTAACCTATCATATGCATGCCTCCATCATCTACATATAAGATTTAAATTTTTCTTCATGGTTTTAGGACAAAAGTGAACAAGTCAATATCAATTGAAGACTTAAACACCAAAAAAATTGGCGACACATTCAAAGGTGGCATTCTTGTTGTCTAAAAGACAAAATTTGACAAAGACAATGAAAAAAATGAGGTACTGTGTGCAGATCTCACAGACCTCAAAGTAGAGATGATAATTACACTAAATATCAGTGGAAACCTTGTCTAGCAACATGAGCACAATATAATTCCAAGAATAGGGGTCTCAGTATCGGGTTTCCAAATTGCACATAAAACACTTGAGGACAAAGGGGACTATGGTTGCATATTAATATTGATAGACACTAGCATAGTTGAAAGAATGCCTCAATTTTATAGAGACTATTACTTCATTCTAGATACAACTATAAGCCAGTTAGTAGGAACCATGGATCAAAATCCAACTAGAACAATAGGTGATTTAGTTGTTGGTGCTAATAGAGTTGGTAGCCAATATTCTATTGATATCAAAGATGGTAGAGAAGAATCTGACATAGCACATGTACTAATCTCTAGATACCATATGCCACTAATCCATTTTAACCCATTTCTATACCATTTTGGCCTATACTGATTTTTTTTTTTGTGACAGTTTAACTAAGTTTATTTTTGCCATGCAGTTATGTCTGCATTCATCTCATGAAAAATAGTACTTCTAAATAACGTAACAACTTTTCAGGAACAAAAATTCCAATAATTCTTAGCAAAAATATCGTAAAAACCATAGATGAAAAGAATGTGTTCCACACAGGCCAGCCAACATTTATTTGCAAATTGAACAACAAAAGAATAATGGAAAAGGTAACTGCATTGATGCAATCAACATTTACAATAAATTTTGAAATATCTTGTTGCTTTCTCAAAAAAAATCTATCATACTCATGTTGTAATAATATACGTTGACATGTTTCAAGTTTCAGGGACATTAAGGGCATCAAACACACTTTCAAATCCATTTGAAGCATTTTTCCCAATATGCAATTATAGGTTCTATAGTTATGGAATGTTGCAAGAGAATGGTGCTCATTGCAACCAATGTGGTGTACAAGTCAGTCACATATACTTACTCCATTCTCAAACTACCATCATAATAAATGATAAGCAAAAAATCTATTGTTCAGTTGAAAACTATGTCATGCAACAACTCTTGCCTGCCTTCCAAAACATGAAATACAAAGACTATGTCAGTGAAAAGTCAGTAGTTGTGTTTGCACTATGAGACTTCATTGTCAAAGGCCATTTTAAGATCAACCAAAACAATGCCATTACAAAATCTATTTTCTTGACTAAATGAACATCATATGCTACAACAAGGTACAAAACAATATTGATACAAATACTTGATCCTATCCTCAATTTACAATTTTTTTTAAAAATTACCTACAACAATGGTTGTCGTACTAATTTTATCAATTGCGTTGAAGATGAGGAACAAACAAAACCACCTGCAAACCTACTTGATATTGCACCAATTCACACATCCCTTTTATGTTATACTTAAATTCCTGGTTGTTTAGCCTATATGACAATATTTCATGTTATATGGATTAAAATTTTTAGCATTTGTCACTTTACAATCAACATGTTTTCTCTTATATGTTATACAATGCTTAATTTTCTCCTTTTTCGATTCACAAACCTTAAAATCTATTAATATAGTTTCTAAATATAAACGTAATATTTCTTAATTTATTATTTCAATTACTGCATATCAATTTCAGATACTTCATTACCAAATCGACTTCGATTTCTTTCTGGTACAACAAAAACTAAATCATTCATTTTTTAAACTAAATTAAGAAAATAGGAGGTCATTGTGTATTCTGCAAAATAATTAATTGGTACATGCCAATTATGGGGACTTTGATAGTGGGGTTATGGGTACTGAAATAGTTAACACATGTTAAATCCATTAAATGTAAATTGTGCGAGATGTGTTAGAGAGCTACTGGGTATGCAAGCAATGAATGAATATTTAATTCATGAAATCTTAGGCAAGTATTGGGTTTTCTTTTTGCTTATTATCATGGGTATGTGTAGGATCATCATGGAAAAAACAGGCCCTTAAGTGGCAATAAAAAGTTAAAAAATCAGAGTTAGACAACTTGACGTAAAAATTTGAATACATTGTCTATATTATTTCAAAAACATGTAAAAATAGAATCTTTAGAAAATTGAATGTATTTTCTAAACTACTAGACCTTTCTTTTTAAAAAAAAAATCTATTCGGTGAAAATTTGAAATTTCAGGGTAAAAATAAGAAGTAGGTGTTTATCTGACCACCCTAACCACAATAAAATGATAATATTTTTTAATAATATTTTATATATAAGTAGAGGACTCATGTCCCGATGTGATGCATATTTTTTTATAATTTGTTTCCAATTAAATAATTAATTATGAAGTTTTTATTACAAATTTTATAAAATATAAAAGTTCGTCTGTCTAACCACCTTAACTTGGTCAAAACTTCATGAAATTCAATTTTGTTTTTTTTAATCCTATAGTATGTGAAGCATAGAATGTGATGCATGTTTTGGATTCAAAAAATGTGATACTGTTTAAAAGTTATAGATATTTTTCAATCAGCCTACCAATCAGGACTTTATTCGTAATTCTAATAGAAAATGAAAAATAATTATTTATTAAACTCAAAGTAAAGAATAATTTATATTGGTGGAAAGCTGAGAATCTCCTTTAAAAACTCTTTTCATTTCATCAATTTTGGGTAAACAAAAAGTCATCAGCCACATGGGCCATCACATCACTTACATATCGCCACTTTTTGGCCCATCATGATCCTGCACATACCCTCATATGTTTGTTGTTTTTTGGAAAGCTTGTGCATTTTTAAACTCTTGGTTGTGCTTTTTCATTTTCATTCTTCTATAAAAGTGCAGTGCCCATGATTGGCTCAACTATCTTCTTGTGATACTTGATAAATAGAAATATTGTGTGTTGTTAAAAATGCTAACAGGGCAAGTGGGTACGGTAAATTTCATATGCTTCGAAACAACATCATCTAGACTCTGGGAGTGGTAAATGTGTACAAAACTAGTGAATGCATAATCAATTCATGAAATGTGAAGTGAGTGCAGGGTTTTATTTGTGCTTATTCTTGTGTGTTTTTTGCTTCTTAAAAAGCTTATATGTTTTTACCTTTAAGTTTCGTTCTTGAATATATGTTATTTTGTGGTGGTGCACTATTGGAAAATGACTAGTTTCTATGTTTATCATGCTTAGTTTCTGGTACAAGCATTGACGGAGAATTCTTGCAAAAAATTATCATGTTCATCTATGTTTTCCTAAATTTTAAAGTTGTTTCCATGATTTAGGTTTATGCATAACGTATTTTATCAATGACATACTATTTTTCATGAACTATGCTCATTTGTTCAATTCTTTCATCTTCCCTTACAATTCATTTGCTTATGACCAAAGTAGCAAAAATATAAATAGATGATAAATTTTGCAGATAACTATGATGCATCGTACAATAGTCGATGTATAGTTAATGCATTGAATACTATGTCAACAATAGCATAATTGTTATGTTTAATAATCCTAGAGTTACATTGCACAACTGTTATTGCTCAACACATTTTGTTAGCTACTAAATACTTGCAAAAATACATAAAGTACACCTAGTGACATCTAATGCATTAGTTGTAGATTAGTTGAGAAGCCTACGATTTCCAATCTACATTATACAATGGAAATAGTAGACTTATTTCATGATACCAGTCACTTGCCTTTCATCAAAATGCCATGCACATGAAGTGCATGATGGCAAGCTCATACAATTTATAGAATTATCATTTGTAATACTTGCTTGACCAATGAAATTTGACTATCTTGCAACAAGTATACTATTGATTTTACTTTTAGTAAATTAAAAAGATATCAAAGTATTATATACTTGGCATTTATGAACATATTTTAATATTTGGAAAGCATTATTTATCTATTTTTCTAGTGGTATAAAGCAATCCCAATACCTTTTAGTGTGTGAATACTGGACAACTGCTTATGTATGCTTTGTTGTGCTCCACACATTGTCAATGTGAAATGATTCCACCGATCATGACAATGGAAACTGTGTTGCATGTGTCCCTTGATTGATGGATTATAGTAATAGTATATTGCTTTCACATAATCCAATATTGTTTTCCATTGTGTTTATTGTAAAATATTACAATGCATTAACTATAGCTTGATTTCTTTCACATGCATTAGCCTAGTAGCATATCCCCTAACAATTTCATAGTTATAGCTACTCCAAGCAATGGCTATTTTGCAATCTCATTAATGTCCTACGCAAAAACATTCAATATGAATTGCATATCACATAAGTGAAATTACGTGCATGTCTTACATATCCACTCTAAACACTTACTATGTTGAAAAATAAAATATTCTAAATGAATTTAGTTTACAAATATAAAAATATATGCATGGATACAATATTCAAAAATATTACAGTCAATTGAACATAATAATTATACTAGTTAAAAAGAAACTATACTAGTCAAATTTAAACTTGTTGCTATTATTTACATTTTATATGTTTACTATTTTAAACAAAATAAAATAATATTATAAATATCTCCATTTCCTCAAATGATTCTAAATTACTAGTCTATTACTTATACATCTATTTTACATGTCTTCAATAATAAATAATTCAAAATACTTTTATAAAGTCTAAATGAATTTAGTTTACAAATATAAAAATAAAAAATAAATTAAAATGATTTTATATTTTTAATATGTCCATTCTCCATAATGCTTTCAGACTTTGGACTTATCACTAATATTTTCATCTTTTATATGTTCCATTTCCACTCAAAACATTATTATCTTTACAAATAAATATATTTACTATATAATTTTGTAAAAAAAATTATTCATATTCTTTAACAAGAACACAAAATTTCACTACAAACCTTCACCATCCACATTTTTCTTCTCAAATCATATTTTTTCTCCATTTATGCATTCTATACAAGACTAAAAATTTCCAAAGAAAATTGAGTTTTAAGTGTTTTCAAATACTTAAACTTATTAATGTTAATCAAATCACAAAGTAGTTTGTAGTTACTACTCAGTTAGCCATTTCATTGCCAAATTATTTTTTAGAACTAATTCAATGCGTAATCATAAAAAATAATTAATAAGATTCATTCATGCAAACTACATTTTGTACCTTTCTAAAAAAATTATCAAGTTCTAACTTGTTTTTCTAAATAACTAGTAATAATTTAATTTAGGTTCACAATAAAATTGGTATCTTTAAAAACCTCTTTTCACATACCAACCACTTATTTACTAAAATATTTAGTACTAGTAAATAGTTTTAACAAGGACAACGTTCATTTTTTAATTGTACTAATTACTATTACAATTTATCTAATTTATATTCAAAACAAAACTGATATTACTATTTAGCTATTCAATTTTCTTTTTTGCATTTAATACAAAACTCCAAAAAGCAATTCACTAGGAGGTAGGAACATGAAACACTGCGTCACTTGTTCTAATATGAAATAACCAATTTTTTGGTGAATTAACATAAAACCTTTTACAAAAGTTAAGTTTAACCCCCCCTTTTTTTTTCTAACATATTCCTTTACACGTAAAAAATATTTGGAATAATAAATTTGTACCTTTCACTTCTTATATTCAATTATTTAATAAAAAGAGAAAGATAATTATGTCTAGAGAGATTAGTGGATGTGGGAATATTATGAACTTGAATTTACTCAAGGCTCTAAAACTTGAGATTTTCTTCTAGGAAAACTTATGGATGTGAAGCCTGTGTTCATACATAATTTAACATAGTTATAATCTTGGATCTATTGATTTAACTTGTTGATATCCATGCCCTTGTTACAATGGACATGTGTTGACCTACAATTGTTTGTAGCTAATCAATGGCTCAAAATACAATAGCTAGATCAAGGGACATGGATTTATACTAACTTCTTATAGTAAATTGAATTCAAATATCATAGAATAGATAAGGATCCAATATCAAGCATATTATGTAGAGATGAATCTCATATGGGGAAGTTCTAAGACATATTAGTGTAATGAATAGTGGTCATTTAAGATTTAATTAATATGAGTTGATAAGTAAAGTTGAGGGAGAGACATAATTAGATTAAGATAGTAAGTGGTTATTGTAGACACTAAAATTGCTCTCCTAATCATTGGTCTTTAATTATCATCATATCATCCATTAACATTAATCACATTAGTTTACCATATTTTTAATTAATCATCATTTATTATCATTTACTAAATAATTATTATCAATTATCATTTATTAATTCATTATTACTACTTATCATTTAAATCCATATTATTTAATTTAATGATACCTAATTATCCATTTTCAATCGATATTTTTTAATTTTTGAACCTAATTAGGTACCGCCATCCTTGAATGGAAATTTCACCCTCTCATTTATAAAATTATTAAATTAAATCTTTTATATTTTTATCTACCTAGGATTTTGAAATGATAAATTTCCAATTTCATTCAAGTTGAATCCATAGTTTGTTCGGTTAACATAGGCCTTTAATATTATCTTCATCTATCAATTTTATTTTTCTTTAAGAATATATAAATATCCCCATCTTCTCATCATTTTTAACATTCAAGTATTTATGCAAATCCACTTTGTCAAAATCAATTATAAATCAAATATAGTCATATGTTACTGAGTTATATCGACATTATTAACATGAAAAGTGACATATTAAGCTTAGTTTGAGGTTTGCATTGAAGTTGATATATTTAGGATTTGAGTTTGTTTTATGATTTATGATTTCAAGTTCTCATTTTGTATATTTTTTAATTTCATTTCTTACATTATGGTGAGCCCAACATGAATACACTAACCCTTCATCAAATCTTGCTATATGTGAGTGTTTGGTGTTCCTTATCTTGTAGGTTGCAAGTCTTTATAGGAGGCTTTCAGTGTGAAATTTATTTCATGATTGTATCTAAGAGGGCTGAGAAATGAATTTTAACATATAACACTTCATATTTTTGTTGGAAGATAAATTTATATTTTTATAACTTCAATGTGTATATCATTAGTTTAATATATATGAGTATATATAGTAACTAAGGTTTCATTGTTAGACATATACACACACTACACAATTATATATGCATTATCAAAATTGTGCCCCTCTTTGTAGTATACATGGTGATCTACAATATATAAACAATATATCACAACATATTTACATCCCTACTATATATACATCTTTCTACCTACTGTTTATACTACATGTAACGCCCCGCCACGCAACCCTAGAGGAAGTTGCAATTAACAACTCAAACACACTATTTTTTTTTTGTTTAAGTTCAATTGATATGCAAGTTCACTACTCATTGCCAACAACCTCTAAGGTTATAAGACTGAGATTACTTAATAACCCACAAACAACATAAATGAAATGAAACCATAAAATTTAATTACTTAAGACATTAAGAACACATACATTCCATACAAGCTAAATTACATCAAAGAATAAGACATACCATAAGATCCCAAAGTACAATAATCTAATAAGGAGATTACATCTCTCATTCCCCGAATGAGGTAAATCCAATAAGCATGCTTACATATTACAACTTTCCACCTCGATAACAAATGAGGGGTAATAAATAACAAGATCAACATAAATGAATAAAGCGAGAAATGAAACTGGAACCCACGAGCTCTCCAACTGGAACTCTCATCCACACGAACAAGAAGAAAACCCAACGGAGTAAGGTGCATGCCACCCAACCAAGTGGTACCCAAAGGCCCACCCCCCATGCTAGGAGATAGTAACAAGGAATCCTAGCCAAGACCATCTACCTCTAGACACAGGCTAGAACATAACTGAATAGAACTAACACAACCAATCACATGCACCACACAAGTACAACACAAGTATAACTCTAACATGGTCACATTGCTTCCAGAAATAAATAGATCAGGTATGTTAAGAAAACCATACACATAACAATCAAGTACCAACTACAAGTACACCATTCAAACACCAAGGGTACCAAAGTGCAAACAAACCAGATATCACGACCACCCCTTTCTTAGGAGGTGACATAAGTCAAAACCCTCTCCAAACATTGGAGGTAACAAAGATAACAATGCCACTCCTTACAATGAGCCATAAATCACATAATCCACTCCCTCTATAGGAGGTAAAAAACATACCCATTCATGGAAACTGGGTAATAACATTGTCATAACCTCAAGCACTAACCAAGGGAATTAACAAATGGTTGACCTCATAGAACGACAACCCCCATCCTCTAGGATCCTCTGGAAGGCTTACATAATAAAGACACAATTAACCCGTTTCCCAAAACATGAACACCAAGGAAATAATCACATAAAGCAATAGTGAGGAAATAAACTAATTTTGGATATATTAAATCCATTTCCCTTACTAAAATCCAGTAATTTATTGCCACAATAGAACTGATTAATAATGTCTCTTTCAGACACAGGTTGAGATTTAAACCAAATATTTAATCCTTAATTGCTTGCAAATAAAATAAAATAAACATTTACTTCTTCGTTTCAAACATACTACTTTCACAACATCTATTTGTTCCCTTCAATATAAATCATTTTAAAATCAACTAATCTTGTTATTAAAACATAATACCTTTAAATCCAACATTGGTCCTTTCAAAAATAGATTATTTCGAAACAAAACCACCTATTTGACTATTACCCATTAATTTTAAAATTTCTCAATTAAATTTAAATCATACCATCACTTAAACTAAACATTTATATATATATATATATATATATATATATATATATATCTCAACTATATATATATGTCAAATTATTAAACTCATCTAACCTCATATATACATAACCATGTATATATATTATATATATGTCAAATTAATTATTTAATATCAATATATATTAATATTTTATTATAATATTAATATAATATTAAGCATTAATATATATTTTATTATTTTATATATATTAATATTTAAATATTATAAAAATATATTAATGAATATTAAAATATATTATAATTTTTATTTTAATAAAAAAAATTGAATTAGAAAAACACAAGCCACATTTCATCCTTGGGTTGTGTGCCATTTTAAGGCTGGGTGGATGTGTTTAACACAACCGACCCCAAGTTAGGGTGCGACTGTGTCAACCATAGTCATCCCTTACAGTTGCGGTGGCTTACACAGCCGGCCACCATGGGCGGGCGGCTGTGCAGTGGTGGCCGCATGGGGCACGCTGGGTGTGGCTCCACACAACACCTCCAATGAGGGTGGTTGTGGGTTGAGCCCCCAACCCCCACAAATTCATTATTTTTTGTTTTATATATATATATATATATATTTGTTTTACTAAACTTAAAACTTGCGGATTTTGAGATCCGCGCACCTCCACAAGTAGGTAATTTTTTAAAAACTTAGACTGTATAATCTCCTCCCAAAAGTATATAAACAATATATATATGCTCATATATATATATTATCCAAGTTAACAAAATTTATAAAACCAATGGGACAATTAACTTCTAAAATGATCAAATACTGTAAATACACCTTTTTTCTTTGAAGAGAAAACATTTTCCAATAGAGGTTTCAGGATTTAAAACAAAATCTAACATGGTTTTATTTTCATCACAGATTTAGTTTTCTTTGTTTTTCAAAACATGGATTTGCAAACAACATATCAAACTTTGAATATTTTTCTTCAAAATCAAAATAAACTAAATCAATGAACCTGGTTTCAGAAGCTTGAGAAGAAGACAACTGGTGCACTAGTTCTTCCTCTGATTCCAACTCCTCCAAGCAATCCAACTTGGCTTCTCCAAAATTCAAAACACCAAAAATCCAAAACCAAACCAAAAATCCCTTCTTTCTATTTTCCAATTTTTCATCCTTATAGAAAAACTCTATGAAAATCAAAATATCTCATTTTCAACCACCATCATAAATTTTAAGAAACAAAAACAGAAAATATCTCAAAATATCTCTATTTTCAATTTTTGAATTCAAATTTTTCTTAAAATGAAATTTAAATTCTTTTTCCAATTTTCCAACTTAATCTTTTCAATTTCAACTTTCATACAAAATATCTATAAATTTCAAAATGCATAATTTAACTTATTTCAACACAATTAATTTAATTAATTAATAAAATGAATCTAATCCAACATTAAATTATTTATTAATTAAATTAAATTAATTAATAAATTAAATCACATTCTAACATAAAACCAGATTAATTTACTCAACAACTTATCTACAAAAGAAAATATTTACCTTTTCTAACTTGCAATTTAAATAAAATAGAGGTAAATAAAACATTATTAAAACAACTTAACCCGACTAAAACCGATGACACACTATGACCAGGGTGATGGCTTGGCACAAAAAACCTAGCTACTATCTCCCAATCAAATGTTGTTGGAAATGGACACACTCAAACCTGAGAAACTAGGTGGAGTCGATGTCTTGTACCTATCAACCTGCAAACAAAAGTATATTGCACATGTATATTTGCATCATATAAAACACACCGTGAAGAGGAAGTCATGGAATCACAGGGCGCTCACAAGCGAGTGGTGCAATTCCATCCCCTTCACCAATATAGTGTTACAAACTGATGAGTCTAACATCAATAATTTACTCAAAAGCATAAAGCATCATTAATTCAAATATAATCTATGCTAATCTAAAGCATGCCATAATGATAACATCTGAGTAAAATACCATCACATCAGAAGAGAAAAATGGAGGGGTATTACATCCTCCTCCATAGGGTTAGGCTTACTTCTGGAAGCCTACAAAAACCCCTAGTATAACTTCCACAAAACACACATAACCAAGGGTTCCACAACTGAATCACTCCATAGCTCAATATAAAAAAAATAGCAACCCGTGCAATATACAACCCAACCTAGTACACTGTCAATCCAACTAGGACAACATGGTGAAGCAACCACCAACCAAGTCTCCAAAAACACATATTCAAGGATTAACATACATAATACACATATGTACCAATACAGATCACCGAGAATCATTACAAGGCTACAAAAGGGTCCATCTGGACACCAGAAAGTAGCATGCTAATTCATGATACATAATCCATAAGTTGAGAGCCAATATCCATCTCACATAATCCATACCTCACACTCAGTGGTTTGATGGTGTTAGGCCACACGCACATGGTGAGACCATCCAAACAAGACCACAATGACCTATCTCTTGTTGTACAAGGTGGTTAGCCTCCAAGAGATAGTCATCACACAAAGTTGGGTAGTGGGTCCTAGCTGCATAATAGCCTCACATACCCCCATCCTCTACATTTCCTACGTCTACTTCCTTGTACACACTCACCAAGTCCATCTCATAGGTCTTTGGAGAGGAATCACAATACAACACATAGCTGACATTGAAAACAACAAAGATAGCTAGCTTAGCCACCAAGTTCATAAAGAAGAGAAAATTAAAGTTTAATTTCAACAATAAGGCAATAATGTGCATAATTTCAACACTGAATCAAATATATAACCACTAGGGTTATAAGAAAATAAGGTCACAAGTTGTGGCTAAACCTTCACAATGAAATATAACAAAGTTTTAGCCCTCACTATCAACTGAAAAAAAACATCAATAACTAAAAGAAAGTCCACAATATTTGAAATTGCACTATACAACACTGTGTGACTAGATACTAGCCACCAAACAAGGAAGGAGGAAACATTGTCTAACTATCATGATAGCCCCTCATGTGGTGTGGAGTGAAAACACCAACCACATGGCATGTGGTGTACTCCTCGGCTACACCTCGCATCGCGTCATCACACGGCATGGACATACACTAGTCGGAGAAGGCACCTGCTAGTCATATGCCACATGGCAGAGTGTTAGTGGCTCCGCTGAAGTAGGCATGCACAAAACACTCCCCACATAGCGATACCTCGTGGAGAAGGCACACAAAGGTACTCGTTGAAGCTAGAGGTATACATGGCTAGGATCTACCCATATGCTACTCGACCAACATGGTCAAGGCAACCATGAGTATCCCTCTTCAAGTGTTCGAGGCCCCATAACACTCATCGCACAAGTAGGCTAACAAAGACAATCTCATAATGCGCCTTCACGTGTAACATGACATCACCACTAGTACTGTGTCGAAACACCAGTTGGGTGTGGCATCGTATCCCGTGCATCATGTCAGAACACAAATAGATAGGGTATATATACATAATTCAATACGATAATATCACTATGGGGCTACCGAGTCTCACCTCTCATATAGACGAGGTTTACTCGCTATGCTAGATCAACGCCTCCATGGATGTCCAGGCATAGCTAACATACCTATGTTGTTGTACTCAAACCTATGGGGATTAGGTTAACACTTATGGATCAAGTATCCTGATCCATCATAAGGGAAAGTAGAGGATATGTTTCCTCAAGATTGGTTGAGCTAAGAAGCTCTACCTCGCAATATGTGTATGCTACACACTCCAGCCAAGGAACTTGTGGCTGCTACTATCCCTTCATGGATTGAGAGTCTAGAGAACCAAAAGAAGAACTACTCTTGGTTACTCTTATATATAAGTTTCAACCACACCTAGGTTGGCCCTCAATCAGGTAACAAACATGCACATGCACACATACTGGTATGGTAAATTGCACACCAAAGCGTAACTTTTTCCTTAAGGATGGGTTTCAAGTATCACCATCACATGGATACACAAAGCAAGTACGGGGTATTCACAACTCTCAAACAAGATACAATTGCTGGTTTCTTACATTTACAGGGGTACAACTACATACATAATCCCATAAGAACATCCAATTCCATAACCCATGGGATACGTATCAAAACTTTCCAACCATAACCTTTTTATCAGGTTACTTTCATGCTACTCTTTTCACAGAGTACATCATGCTAAAGTAAAATCATGAACACGTGATCACTTAACAATTCCACTAACAGATTCACAGGGACAACCTAGTGGGCCCAATGTACCCAAAGTACCTAGTGTATGAGTCCGAGACTTTGACACCATGTGTAACGCCCTACCACACAACCCTAGAGGAAGTTACAATTAACTACTCAAATGCGCTATTTTTTTTTTGTTTAAGTAGAATTAATATGCAAGTTCACTACTCATTTCCAACAACCTCTAAGGTTACGAGATTGAGATTACTTAATAACCCATGAACAACATAAATGAAATGAAACCATAACATTTAATTACTTAAGACATTAAGAACACATACATTCCATACAAGCTAAATTACATCAAAGAATAAGAGATACCATAAGATCCCAAAGTAAAATAATCTAATAAGGAGATTACATCTCTCATTCCCCGAATGAGGTAAATCCAATAATCATGGTTAAATATTACAACTTTTCACCCCGATAACAAATGAGGGGTGATAAATAACAAGATCAACAGAAATGAATAAAGCAAGAAATGAAATTGGAACCCACAAGCTCTCCAACTAGAAATCTCATCCACATGAACAAGAAGAAAACTCAATGGAGTAAGGTACACGCCACCCAACCAAGTGGTAGTCGAAGGCCCACCCCCCATGATAGGAGATAGTAACAAGGAATCCTAGCCAAGACCATCTACCTCTAGCCATAGGCAGAACATAACTGAATCAAATTGACACAACCAATCACATGCACCACAAAAGTACAACACAAGTATAACTCTAACATGGTCACATTGCTTCCAAAAATAAATAGATTAGGTATGTTAAGAAAACCATCCACATAACAATCAAGTACCAACTACAAGTACACCATTCAAACACCAAGGGTACCAAAGTGCAAACAAACCAGATATCACAACTGCCCCTTTCTCAGGAGGTGACATAAGTCAAAACCCTCTCCAAACACTAGAGGTAACAAAGATAACAATGCCACTCCTTACAATGAGCCACAAATCACATAATCCACTCCCTCTATAGGAGGTACAAAACATACCTGTTCGTGGAAACTGGGTAATAACATTGTCATAACCTCAAGCACTAACCAAGGGAATTAACAAATGATTGACCTCACAAAATGACAACCCCCATCCTCTAGGATCCTCTGGAAGGCATACATAATAAAGACACAATTAACCCATTTCCCAAAACATGAACACCAAGGAAATAATCACATAAAGCAATAGTGAGGAAATAAACTAATTTTGGATATATTAAATCCATTTCCCTTACTAAAATCCAGTAATTTATTGCCTCAATAAAACTAATTAATAATGTCTCTTTCAAACATAGGTTGAGATTTAAACCAAATATTTAATCCTTAATTGCTTGCAAATAAAATAAAATAAATATTTACTTCTCCATTTCAAACATACTACTTTCACAACATCTATTTCTTCCCTTACATATCAATCATTTTAAAATCAACTAATCTTGCTATTAAAACATAATACCTCTGAATCCAACATTAGTCCTTTCAAAAATAGATTATTTCGAAACAAAACCACCAGTTTGACTATTACCCATTAATTTTAAAATTTCTCAATTAAATTTAAATCATGCCATCACTTAAATTAAACATTTTAATATATATATATATATATATATATATATATATATATATATCTCAACTATATATACATATATATATGTCAAATAATAAACTCATCTAACCTCATATATACATAACCATGTATATATATTATATATATGTCAAATTAATTATTTAATATAAATATATATTAATATTTTATTATAATATTAATATAATATTAAACATTAATATATATTTTATTATTTTATATATATTAATATTTAAATATTATAAAAATATACTAATCAATATTAAAATATATTTTTATTTTTATTTTAAAATAAAAAAGCGAATTAGAAAAATGAAGGCTACGTTTCATCCTTGGGCCGCATGCCATTTTAGGGTTGGGCGGTTGCGTTGAACACAATTGACCCCAAGTTAAGGTGCCATTGTGTTAACCACAACCGTCCCTTACAGTGGCGGTGGTGGCAGCGGCTTACACAGCCAGCCCTATCCATGGTGGGCACGGCAGTATTAACACAATCAGCGACCATGGGTGGGCGGCTGCGTAGTGGTAGCCACATGGGGTGTGCTAGGCATGGCTCCCCACAACGCCTCCAATGGGGGTGACTGTGGGTTGAGTTGCCAACCCCCACAAATTCGTTTTTTTCTTTTGTTTTTTGTTTTTTGTTTATATTTTTGTTGTTTTTTTAATTAAACTTAAAACCTGCAGATTTTGAGATCCATGCACCTCCACAGGTGGGTAATTTTTAAAAAAATTAGACCGCATAATCCCCTCCCAAAAGTATATAAACAATATATATATGCTCATATATATTTTATCAAGGTTAACAAAATTTATAAAACCAATGGGACAATTAATTTCCAAAATGATCAAATACAATAAATACACCTTTTTTCTTTGAAGAGAAAACATTTTCCAATAGAGGTTTCAGGATTTAAAACAAAATCTAACATGGGTTTCTTTTCATCACAGATTTATTTTTCTTTGTTTTTCAAAACATTGATTTGCAAATAGCATATCAAACTTTGAATGTTTTTCTTCAAAATCAAGTTTGGGACCCATTATTGTGGGATGACCCAACTCTATCAAGCCATCCATACTCTTTTTTTTAGGTTCGACCACATGTATCTTTTATTCATATTTATGTGTATTCACATTATGGTTGATCACTTGGACACACTATCACTTGGGAAGGTGTAATTTTGATCCTTGCATTTTATTTTAGTTCTAGAACAATGTTCTATCTCTTGCTACTTCATTTAGATTCCATTTTTTCTCTATATTGAAATTTTTCTAGTGTTCCTTAGCTTGAGGACATTCTATCTTGTTCTTTTTTTCTTTATCATGATTCCAAAGTTGCTCCATAATCGATAATTTCTAGTGTTTCCAAATTTAGACTCATCTTGTCCTTTGTTGCTTGGATCAAGGTTCTCATGTTACTCCACTAGTGCACTTCTAGTGTTTCTGTGAAACAAGTTATCTCATTGAGGGGTGGTTGTATGGGCTCTCTTCTTCTCACTTATGGGGTTATTTTTTATCACATGGGGTTTTGTCCTCATTTTTCATGGAAAGTATTAATGTGTCTTTTCTCTCGTTTGGAGAAGATTTTTTCTGACTAGGTTTTCTCCTTTTCTCCATTTATGAGAGATTGCATTTGTACATGGGTTCCTAACATGGCCTTGTAGTTGAGACCCATCCTTAGATATTTGTATCATTTGCATAATAATATACTCCCTAAGTTGCACTTAAGGGGAGTTGTTGGTGTAAATAGGTGTTTTACCTATCTAGTTCACTTATAGATCATATTTACATGTTAAATTTAATTAGTTCCTAGGGAATATTTCTAAAAGTCTATGTCATGTGATCTTATCATATCTTATCATGTCATTTAATTCTTGTGTCCAAGTCATTTTATAATGTTGAAGTAGTTATCTCATTACAAGATCAAGACACATGTCATGATCTTGTATAATCCTATCTTAGAACCTTTCTGTTATAAGAAATGTATCTTATATACATTTGATATATTCAATCTTGCAAACTTACATCTTTAATCATAGCAAGATATTCTTGTCATTTTTTTCTTGTGGAAGATATTTTGGTTTGGCAACTAATCTTAGGGTGTTCGGAGTTCACCAATAACTCCTATAGTATTATCTTAGCTATAATTGCACACTTTCTTTGTATCTTTGATCTTTCAACAGGGTTTATAATATTATTAGGATGATTTAAGGTGGATTTATATAATGTTCTCACAATAATTAAGTGGATAGAGTGAAGAAACATGATGGAGGCTAATACTTTTTATTGATTAGCAAGTTTCTACCAAATATTATTAGGAACTTTAGCAATAGGCTCAAGTGGATTTTTTTATTGAAAACAATTACATACTCTTGAAAATAATATTTGACCTAGTCTAGAGAAAACTCTTATTTAGAAGGCAAGCTTATTTGAGAATGATAGGTGCATATCCAATTTCAAAATCTTGATATGGATTATCAAGAGCAATGTTTCTCATAAAAAATACAAAATTTAATATAGTTAACTCTATAATAACACTTTGTTTATTAATCTAAATCTATCATTTTATCTATTATTTCATTGAAATCTAATTAATTTTATGTTATTATATTATTAATTAAATATTTATTTATACCAGGAAGCTTTTCATTTCTCTACACACATCTTACTATATAATTTTAAAAATTGAAATAATTTTGCTTTTAAAAATGACTTGTATATACTTTTATTGTCTCTTATTTATTATATCATTCACTTTCTTACTATTATCTAGAGAATATTTATTTAGACCAATGAAATCTCTTAAAGTTTTATAAATAAATAAACAATCATTATTCAAGCTCATAAATTCTCTTAAAAGATTACAAATTAAAAATTTAAAGAAAAATAAAAATTATTTATTATTTAATAAAATTGAAAACCTACCAAAATAAATCTATTAAATATGCTAACCTTACACCAAACTCAAAGATAGAATTAAAAGAAAGAAAGAAAAAATAAAAAATAAAAGTTTTGAGTAAGTCCAATTTGTTTTTTTTGGGAAAAACAATTAAAGTAGTAGAATTTTGACTAAATCCAATCTTATGAATAAGTATCGTTACTAATAATTATAAAATAATATTAGAAACTAGAAATGGGTGGAAAAAATGTCACCTCCAAAATCCAAACCTGGCCCAAGAGAATAATATACATGGGAAAGCATTATCCCTGACCCCCTACCCTGGCCCCCTACAATTTGACTAGTTATTCATTCGTACAATTTATGGACAACGCATTACGCGTCATAACCAGGAAAGACAGTTTTATATTCAAGTTTTATAAGCTTTCTTAACTGGTTAGCAAGTGGTTTATATGACACCACATATGAGCCGGAGAAAAAATAGTGCTAAAAATTGCATCTCTACTGCAAGCTATGGTTTTCCACCATCCGAATGCCTCCACTTGAGCTGTCAAATGTCTCTTTTCCAACTCAATCTCCCCCAAATACAATCGCATGGCAACGTCACTGCTCATGGCGCTCTGCAAAGTCAGTCCCATATTCCCCACATGCAACCCAGGAAGAATGCACTCGAATCCTGCAACCCCTTTCTCTCTTGTCAAAACATGAAATTTGGATCCAAATCCCGATCCTCCCACTGCAGGCCCTCCCATAAACGCAGGAAGACGTAAGTTTCTTAACATTGGGTCAACTAGATCTATGGAGCTAATGTCAAAAGGAAACATCTTGTTTAACACAATCCCTTTGCAAACGGCTGAGCTAAGTGGGCACTGTAATACAAGGACCACAGCTTCTGAAAGGAGAGGATGGCGTTTCAATTCCTCGGTGGCCACCAACACGCATCCCTCTTCTATGTTGTTTATCTCATGCGCCCACTCTGCACTATTAAAAGTCCTCGGCCTCTGCTTCTGACGAGTAACCACCCTGGAATTCGCATTCACCAGGCGAGCTCTGAAGGTGCGCCAATCCTCCTCCTCCTGCTGTTCTGTTGATGGAGCCCGTGCATAATTAAAGCCCTCGATTTTACTAAAACTACCGTACTTTCTTGGAGAGAAATTCTCAGAATCTCCATCATGATTGGGTGGTGAATCCATGCACATTCTGATGCCCACACGCTCTCTGCTCCTCCGTCTCGACACTACAACTACACATGAGTAAACGTGAGAGGATATTATCTATGATGGCTCCAATTAAACATAAAACGGTTTAATAAGGTGCCTGTAATCAGCGTACAAATGTAAACAATGAACGCACTGATTGTCCGATTCATTCTTTAAAAATTGTTAGGCTTAGTCTAAATAATCTGAGAAAAGATGAAAGATTGCTTACATCTTGCACAGTCGCTCACTTTGTTGATTGCTGAACATCGCGTGCCATAATTGGCTGGGCCGAACATGATCGCGTTCTTACTACTTCTTTGCATCTGCAAATAGCTGGGCGTCAAGTGAGCCATTTTGTTCCTGCACTTTGACAAAAGGGTGACTCAACGATTTTCTCGAGAATTTTAGCTTCGTTGAGGTGCCTTTGATATATAACAAGCCGCTGGCAATAGAGTGCATAGAGAACACAGATTTGACCAAAACCCCTGCGTGCTGACCTCGTGCAACATAGCATGCAATGAATCGCAATCACGACGAGAGAAAGGATAAGTACTACCGGCGTTTCTTCTGGACCGATCGAAAACGCCATAAAACAGAACCAAAAGGAAGCTGACATTAATAATTTAAATTCCTATTTTTATTGCGCAATGGGATGATGCTCTTAGAAAGTTGAGGCTAAGCAAGAATATTTAATTAAATTCAGTGTTTCTTGTCGCCCACTAATGCTAAATACAACAGACAGTCGACCTTTCAATCTCGAAGAAGGGCGAATAACAATGTTCAATTAAATATAATTAGTTAGCCGATAGGCTATTATACGTGGGGGAACCCCACCGGCATTTCCAGCAGTCTGACGCCGGCGGGAACCCCACGAATTTTACAGCAGCGAAAATATAAATAAAAATGGAAAAATAGGCCCCCCTTGGAATCCGCGTACAAGCTTAAAAAGTAAAGTTCGGTGAAGTTCAAATACGTTACGTGGCCTCCTTTTTATTGGGCAAAACAAATATGTTTGGTGGCCTCATTAAAATATTAATATTTGCACATGCGCCTGTTTTCATTCAATTCCACCTCATGTCAAATTTACCAACGAATAAAGTGGCTTTAACAAAAGTAAATACATTGGAAACTTTACAAGTTTTACCATACTTCGATGTAACTTCCGCTTATAAAAAAATCCTCCTAAATCCGAAAATATCTGCTCGGTTATTTTTTAATACCACATTTTTGTCACCTGACAATTTATTGGGACTTCGAAAGGCTAGCAGCCGTGGAATTAAAGTCATTAATTATAATAAAATTGTCCACTACATATATACCTACTTTAACTCCATAAGAGCACATTTAAGTCATGCAATCTAAGCAAGTTGCAGGAAAAAAATGAATTATAATAAATCAAACCAAATCAAATAATTTATATAATAAATAAAATAAATAGTAATTTATAAAATAAATAAATAAATAGTAATTTATATAATAATTTATGTAATAGTATATATATATATATATATATATATAATAAATAAAATAAAATAAAAATTTAAATAAAATAATATAATAAATTTTTAATAAAAATAAAAATTTGTATTTTATAAAATAATTTATATAATAATAATTTGTGTAATAAATAAAAAATAATAATTTATATAATAAACAAAATTAAATTAAATAATTTATATAATAAATAAAATAAGAAAGATTCTTTAAATAAAATAATATAATAAATTTTTAATAAAAATAAAATTTGTATTCAAACAATAAACAAATAGAAAAATGAAAAACTAAAGTTGTATAGGAAGTGTTGTTTTGGAATGAATTGGAGAGGAGGGTAAAGAAGGAGAGAGAGAGGGGTGTGAAGGGGAAGTAGAGAGGGAGGGATAGAGAAAGAGAGAGAGAGGAGGGTAAAGAGACAAAGGGAGGTAGAGAGGGATAAGTGAGATAGAGATAGGGAGGGAAATAGAGGTGGGATAGAAAGTACAAAAGGAAAGAGAGAGCCAGAGAGAGAGAGAGAGGGAGAGGTAGAGAGGGATAGGGGAGATATAAAGAATTAGAGGGGGAAGGAGAGAGGTAGAGAGGATTAAGTGAGAGAGGGAGAGAAGTAGAGATGGAAGGAGAGAGTGAGAGAGAAATGGGTGAGATGGAGGGAGGGATAGGTAGAGATGGATATGTGATATAGAGAGAAATAGAGAGGGAAGGAGAGAGCAAGAGGGAGAGAGAAGAGGGGGGGGCAGGGAGAGGTAGAGAGAGGAGGGTAAATAAGTAGAGAGGGAAGGATGGATAGAGAGAGAGAGAGAGAGAGAGAGAGAGAGAGAGAGAGAGAGAGAGAGGGTAAAGGGACAAGGGAGGTAGAGAGGGATAAGTGAGATAGAGATAGGGAGGGAGAGAGAGGTGGGATAGAAAGAAGTAGAGAAGGAAAGAGAGAGCCAAAGAGAGTGAGAGAGAGAGAGGGAGGGAGGGAGAGCTAGAGAGGGATAGGGGAGATATAGAGAATTAGAGGGGGAAGGAGAGAGAGGTAGAGAGGAATAAGTGAGAGAGGGAGAGAAGTAGAGAGGGAAGGAGAGAGAGAGAGAGAAATAGGTGGGATGGAGGGAGGGATAGGTAGAGAGGGATATTTGATATAGAGAGAAATAGAGAGGGAAGGAGAGAGCAAGAGGGAGAGAGAAGGGGGGAGGGAGGGAATGAGAGGTAGAGAGGGATAGGTGAGATAGATCACTCTTTTCACAGCGTAAATAATGTGGGCTTAGCCTATCAGCGTAAGTATTGCACCTTATTGGGGTGCAAGTGCTAGTATTAGTACACATTACCCATTCAGGTTAGGGACTATATGTTTTAAAATATAGGAATTTAGTTCATGGATTTATTTTTCAATTGATGATGAAGTTGAATGGCCGTAAATGAGTTTTTAGCATTGACTAAGTCTTGTTGAATGCAAGACTCAACTTAATAAGAGACTAGGTTGGAATTATGTCCTATATAATTTTGACAGGATGTATATCTTTTAGTTTGTGGCTTTCAGTCAAAGAAGGTTCAATTTGAAGATAACATTGACATAAAGGATACTCTTCAATCCTTGACTCTCAATCAAATAAATTTCAACCTAAGACTTTTTTTTTTTGATGAAATACCATGAAACAGAGTGGCTCCCTTTCATTAAACATCAAAACAATTATATAATAGTCCCGTCAACCCAAAATAAAGATCTTGATGGGAGTGACTTCAATCACCTCTTGTAACCTCTCAAGGGCAGACGAGAAAGTATTGTGTAGATGGCTAATGAAGAAAGCATAAGTCTGCATGTTAAGCCTTCTCTCATGAATGTGATGGTTTGCTTCATATCTTCGTTACCTCTAGCCACCGAGATGCATATTGCATCACCAACCATTCCTTGTTTTGGGTCATGACATAACTTGGACAGAGCCTTCACCATGTTGTCCCTGTATTCAAGTAATATAAACTTATTGATGGCAGCTTGTTCGCCCCACTCAAATTTTCCAGAGGTGTGCCCAATGTTTTACAAAAAACACTCCATGATCTTTGCATTATGTACATGGGCATGTGCCAGATGCTTCTACCCGATAATGGCTCTGATTGATTTTTTCGCAACGTCTGACTGGATGTCGAACACCTCCTTCAACTGCTTTGAGAGATTTTGCATTTGCATTTGCACCCTTGGATCTTGAGGAATTTTGACATTATTTTTGTTGACCAACATACATATTCCTGTTTTACTCTGCTTCTCTTCTAAATACTTAATATCCATTCAACCAGTGTATGACTTTAAGGTTCTACTTATGATTCCTCGAGAAGAGTTGATGTATGTGATGTCTTGTTACCGCTTAAACCTGAGGTCCTTGCCATATCTGTAAGATCCTAATTCGATCCTCTCGCATTCCCATCTATGTATCA
>CM021101.1:661380799-661407986 GCA_007115665.2 Sequoiadendron giganteum | reverse complement strand
TCCTGAAGAGAAGGAAAGAGGAAGAAGGATAAAAGAACAAGAGTCTATGTTGTTGTTGAAGATGATAATGAAACTGAATCAAATGAAGAAGTAAGAGAAATCAAGCGTAAGAGAAAAAAGGTATCAAAAGTCTCTAAAGACAAGCCCTCCAATGAAGAAAAAGCCAAGAAAAAGGTTAAAAATGATAAATCAGGTATGAGTGTAGAGGAAGTTGAAAAAGCCTTAATTAAGGATGGTAATCTCAAACCACTTTTTGAATGGTATGCCACTTTTGATAGTGTTAGTTAGAGAACTCTTGAAGAAGCCACAATAAAATATTTGAATATTTTTGGACCACCAAAAATGAATAGGGGAAAGATGTACTCTTACACCTCTAGGGTTTTGCACCTAAGAGGAAAGAGGTCTTTCTTTCACACCTTTTCACTTTAGGGTTCATTAAAAGGGGGAGTTAGGGTCTTAATGTTATGTGCGTGAGATACCCTAAATGTCAAAAACTGAAAATGCAATTATTTAATGAATGCTACACTATTGAAATGCAAGTGCTGGAAAAAATATAATGATATGCAAATATGTAAAAGATGAACCAATAATGTACACTAAAATATATAGAAATGAATGAGTTAGAATGTCTGGACCTAGAAATAGAAGAAGGATTTGATGGAGGTCTAAAATGCTAGACAAGACGAAAGGGACACTTGTGCTAATTTGCATGACCTAGTCCCATATTTAAGAAAATTGGTCTCGAGCCTGTTTCTGCCAAATGGGTGTCTAAAAATGTGAAAATCATAGAAAGGCCTATCCAATGGGACGAGGTCGCCATTGTTGGTGACTTAGTCCTCTTCAAGATTTTTGGAATTTCTGAAGGGGAAATGAAAGCCCTCGGTTCGCACCTTGGTTCTTCATAGTTGTTTGCTTCTAAAACTCTGATATTTGGCCCTGAAAGTGACTTTTGGTGGATGTTTGGACTTTTCAAGCAAGGAATGGTCTTCAACAAGTCTTCAAAGTCTTCAATGATCTCCAATGTACCTAAATCTGGAAACACACAAGGAGAGAAAGAGAAAATGATTATTGTTAGAGTATGGGAGTTTTCCTTGGTCAAACCCCTTTGTAGATAATCAAATAAAATGATGAAACAAAGTAATGAAACATGAAATAATATCGCTATTACCTTTCCCCGATGATTGATCTTGAGTTGCAGCAATGAAGGATTCAGCCCTTGAGTGCTTCAACAATAATTTCTTGATGACTTAGAATGTAAAAACCCTAGCTTGCTTGAGAAGAATGGTGGATAAGAGGTGAGTGAATGAACTAGTTAGGGTTTAGAATGGATGGAATTAGGTCAAAATGAGGGTAAAAACCCTTATTAATAGAATGTATGCCCTAATTTTCTCGAAATAACACCATATAGGCCGAACTTAGGGTTTTAGAGACAAAATCCCAAAAAGAAATTAAGTTTATTTCAATTTTTATGCCACATGGGACTAGGTCGCCCAAGGTGGTGACCTCCTCCACCTAGGGAATTTTTATTAGTTTTTGAGGATTAAAGTATGATTATTGTTAATTGTTAGGATTGTCTTCTGAAAACACACTAAGATAGAACTTATATGTGGATTAAGGGGTCATTATAGCATAAGAAAGGGTTGATTAAGTGATGAAAAGATTAGGAAAGAATGAAAATTCCTTACAACACCTTACAATGCTTTTGCTCAAGTCTTAGAAAGGGGTAAAAATATGTTGAAAAAGGTCAAAAATCCATAGGAAAAGGTCCAAATGAAAAAAAAGTGTCAAAGGCTACACTTTTTGGTGACACATTTAGCCCCCACTTTAGTGAGATTATGAACTTGCTTCAAACTCACACTAAAGTAGCCCAATGGAGATGGTGAAGAATGGGAAATAAGAAGGAGGTGGTCAAGCCCAGAGGATTTGAGATTCTAAGTCAAATCGAAATCAATGCAAAAGACATTCAAGGGTGAATTCATTATAGAAAAATGAGATACATGATCATGCAATGATGAGAACCGAAATGAAAAGAAGAGGGAAAGGGTGAACATATATGCTCACATTGGGGCCACAGAACATCAAGTCATCCACGAGGTGATTTATCCAAAAGAAGGTGAGAAACATACACATGGTTGGTATGTACTCACAAAAGTGGCTATGGGGAAAGTCATGCCGCTTGTTGGGCTTCCTGCTCAAACCATACCAAAGTTATACCTCGTGATAACTTTGCTAAGGAACCACAATAGAAAGTGTTGTTTGAAATGATGAATTGTTCAAAGGGATTTTTATTTTGGTCATGCAATGTCTGAACCTAAGGAAAATTATGTGTAATGTCTCCAAGAGAGGAAATGTGCAAATGTACTCATACTATATCCAAGAGAGGTGAGGGCTCATCTTGTATGCAAAAGAGGAAAAATTTAAATGTCTCATCTTGAGCAACATTATACCTAATGTTTCCAAGAGAGAGGATCACAGGAAAAAGAAGATCACACAATGAAAATGTGAGTGATGATGTATGCCCCCACTTTAAAGGAATCGCTACACATCATACTGTGAGAAATTTATTTAAAGTAGAAGAGAAGGAGGACATGAGAGCTTGTTTGGAAAGCCCTATTCCGAGTCAAATATTTCTGACAAGCTACGTCATGAAAAGGGGACTATGTCACATGAGAGTCAATCTTAAGACAAGTCGTACACATCTCAAGCTTGCTCTTATATGTTCATGAAAAGTGAATGATAAGCTAGAAGAGACAACGACAAGTGAAAGACAATGGAAAAAGCTAACTAACCCATTGCCCCCACTGATTACTGAGGAAGAGTGAGAAAAAAGGTGTTAATGAGATGCACAGTTGAGTGAAAATTTGTATTGATTAGAGGAATGAGGTTCCCCCACATAAGGGAGAGCACCAAAATCCTTAAGATGTTGGATTTTCCTACTCAAGGCCTTACACTCATTAGTGTGATGACCATGAACTCGGTGGTAGGCACAAAATGAATGGTTGGTCAAACATTTCTTTTGAGTTCTTGGAGGAGTCTTGATGAGATACCCTCTTGATCAAGGGGAGAAGGTGATCCTTTGGTGTGCAACAAAGAAAGTTCATACTTAGGGTAGGATGTCATACCTACACAAGGCACTATAGATTGTGAGATTTTGCATACTCTTGTAGAGGAGTGTGTAAAATCTGAATCAATAGTAGGTTGTGAGATGACATTGAGTTTAAGTGAAGAGTCCTTTGTTGGTTTCAAAGGATCAATTTCTAAGGTTGGGTTAGAAGGGTGATTTGAGATAGTGTGAGTGTTAGGGGAACATTTGATGAGGTTGATAAAAGGAAAAAATCCAAGACCATGATTGGATGTTCATGTGAGAGGCTTGATAGGGTTGCAGATACCTTGTTCATGAGCACCACAACCTTTTCCATTATAACCAGGTTGCTTCATAAGCTCATAACCTTTTCCATAGACCTTTTTCAGCTTTTTTGGATTAGGTGAGGGTTCGTTATGTGCTTCATTGGTGGAAGTGGTTGAGCTAGATGTTGTTGAAGTATCAACCGATTCTTGTTTCAACAAGATTATGTTTCCCTTGTTAGAGTCTTTGGTTATGATTGTGGATTCACCCATTAAGGGAGGGTGAAGTCTAAGGAACCCAAATCATCATCTAAGAGCTTGGTGATTGGCTCAAGATGTTCTTTATTTGGGTTTTATGCGGGTTCCACTTGGGTGGTTGGTGTTAAGGTGTTTAAGTGATTATGTTTGGATTTATCAATGTATAAGCAATTGGGTGCTGTAACAATAGTGGTTTACACTTTCTAAGAGATCCTGATTTTTGTTGAAACCACATATTTTCAGAAAATATAATTATTTAAGCCTTAAGTTCCATTTTAAAGATTCAAATTGAATATGGTTTGATCAAACCACCTTAGACCAAGCCCCTTGGATAAAACCCTGCTAGTTTTAAACCATACCTATAATAGAGTCTCCTTTCCACCTATCAAAATGCTGATAAAAAACCACTTTTGATTTACCTTTTGGGGTATAAAATGAGTTCATTTAGAATTTATTTTTTGTAAGTATGTATTCCTTATTATAAGCTTCCAAAAAAGTATAATTTTAATTAAATTTAATCTGGTTATTATATTTATTTTGTATTTCTTGTGAATGCAGGTTTTTCACCAAAAATCAAGCTCTTTGTTCTACACATGTGGAAAAATAGTAGATTATCAAAATAAAATCTTGAAAAAAATGTTCAGGCTGGGTATTGATGTTCTTGATCCACTGAAAAAGAAAAATTGAATTTCGATACATACAAAAAAAATTTATGTTGTATATAGTCCGCCTATGTCTAAATTGTAATTGGTTTGACTTCAAAACTTGACGAAGGAAGAAATATTTAGTAAAACACTATGAAACCAAACAAATTGGTTATATATCATAGTTACAAATATAAATTCAAAACAAATATAATTTTATCCTTCATACAAAAAAAATTATGTTTTATACGGTGAGCATCACTCCTTAAAAATGTTGTTTATTAATAAAAACTAGTTTTCAAAGGGGATGAAAAAATAATGCTATCTGATTCCCAAAAAATTGAAAAAAATATATTTATAATCTATAGACAAAACTTCACAAATCACTAGTTTTCATCATCTTCAAATTCCTCACAGTTTAGCCGCTATAGGAGCCAGAAAGTGAAGATTTAGTTAAAAAAATCAGTTCAGTGTTCAGTTTGCCCAAAAATTGTAAACCGGTATTGTGCAATCACCCAACTATTAGGTTTGGGAGCAACATCGAGTGTGTACACTTTGTTGTTGTAGATGTAATTCACATTTCAATGAAGAGCAGAAGGCACTTCATTCATAGCATGAATACACGGCCTACCTAAGAGAAGATTGTATGACAACTCTTGAGGCATAACATGGATTTTAGTGTCTAATGTGGCCACTCCAACTATTAGAGGTATAGTGATCACACCGAGTGGTTGCTTAGTGAAGTTGTCAAATCCTCTTGTAGATAGAGAATCATGTATGATGTGGGATTTATCAATGCCAAGCCTATCTAGAAGGTGCACACTACACACATTAAGAGCAGAGCATGTATCTAGAAGAGTTCTCTTGATTCCTTTTGTTTTGTATTGAGAGATTATTATGAAAGCTTCATTTTGTTTTTGTACATCCAAAGGAGGGGGCTCACTTTGGTGAAAAATAATATCAACATTTATTCTTTGAATAATAGCTGCAATGTTATTTGATGGCTCATTAGAAGGGATAGGAATCTATTGTAGGTCATTTTGCATCATGTTGTGATAGTGAGGGGATACTTGAATAAGTTCCCATAAGGAGATTTTAGCGCGATTATTCCTTAGTTGGTCAAAAGGGTCATACTCCCTAAGAAATGAATTTAAGTGAGGGGCAGCCGGTAAGTTGGGAGGAGATGAAGGTAAGGGTGTTGAGGTTGATGGTTGGGAACACGGGTTGTTGTGAGTGTAATGTGTGTGAGAAAAAGTGTCTTCAATCGGTTGTTGCAACACATAATGTTGGGGTGGGTAGAGGGTGAATTCGGGTTTGGGTTTGGTTGAAGGAGGGTAAAGGATGAGTTGAGGTTGAATAATATTAACATCTCTTAGGGAAGGAGAGTCTAAGATAGGCTCTACATCTTCTTGTAAGGTATAATATTATTAAGGAAATGATTAATGATGGGATTATGAGGAGTCTATTTGAATGTCAAAGGTATCATTCTCTTGGTCCATACTATCGACCCTAGTAGAAGGGCTTGGAAGAGGTTCATCACATTCTTCACAATAAAGGGAGGAGGCATCAAGAGAAGGACCACTATGATTTTCAAATAGGTAGGGAGGATCAAGAGTCTTATGACTCTTAGGAGAAGGATCTTCTAACATCAACATGTCCTCTTTGCATTGAGGAGGGACATTAGGAGAAGAGAAAGGTGGATCAGCGTAGTTAGGGAGACTAGGTAAGGTAATGTTTAGAAATGTGTTTATAATGTCATGTTCTTATGCTAAAATATCTTCCCTAAGGGGATAAGGAGAAGAACAAGCAAGACCTTCATGATGCTCAATGATTTTACCTTCTTTTAGAAAGATACCTTCATCACTAGAAGGAGGGGTATCAAGAGAGGAACAATTATGATCATCATGATTGTATATGTTTGCATTTGCTTCTAACACATCATCCACACAAATAGGAGACATACAAGGTAGTGTATGTTTCAAGACAATTATAAACGTTTTCATTTGCTAGACTCTCATAATTAGGGAATGCATTGAAATAATGATTAACATGATTATTTACTAACTTTGTCTTTGAAATTTTAGAAAGAATTGAAACTAACATGTTTGAATAATGTACAATGCAAAGGAAAGAAAAGAGGAAATACAATTTTCAGATTGCAAAGAAGGTAATTTGTTGATTACACTATCAATGATCTGAAAATGAAATTTGTTAATGTAAAATTGAAAATGTGAAATGCATGAAATGAGCTAATTTAAGTTAGTTCTAATAAAATAAAAGTAATCAAAAACACAACCTATTGATACAAATAGTTACTAGCTCAAAATAAAAGTTTAAAAATGGGGTTTTTAGCTTTGTAAAAGGTAGTTTTAGAAGCCTAAAGGGACTAGGTCACCCAGAGTGGCGAATTAGTCCTCTTGGTGATTTTTTTAAGATTTTACAAAAAAAAATTGATGGGTTTAGGTGGTTTTTGTATTGTACAATGTAGATCTAACATGAAAATGCAAAATTTCAGAAATATGTGATGTTTTAAGATGCAAAACTGTAGCCTATATGCACTTTTCATTGATGCAAATGTTGAAACCCTATGATGCAAATTAAACCATACACAATGCAATGCAATGCAATGAAAACCTAGGATCCTAAAGAATTCCAAATCAGAAGAGAGGGTAAGAGAGTTGGGTTCACCAAAATGAACCACCAAAAATAAATAGGGGAAAGATGTAATCTTACACCTCTAGGGTTTTGCACCTAAGAGAAAAGAGGTCTTTCATTCACACCTTTTCACTTTATGGTTCATTAAAAGGGGGAGTCAGGAGATTAATGTGATGTGTGTGAGATGCCCTAAATGTAGAAAACTAAAAAATACAATGATCTAATGAATGCTACATTACTGAAATGCAAAGTGCTAGAAAAAACATAATGATATGCAAATATGTACAAGATGGCATAATAATGTACACTAAAATATACATAAATGAAGGAGTTAGAATGTGTGCACTTGCAAATAGAAGAAGGATCTGCTGGAGTTCTGAAATGATGATGAAAATTTTGTAAAAGCCGAAAGGGACACTTGTGCTAATCTGAGCGACCTAGTCCCATATTTGAGAAAACTGGTCTAGATCCTGTTTTTGCCAAATGGGTGTCTAAAAATGTGAAAATCCCAGAAAGGCCTATGCAATGGGACTAGGTCTCCATTGTTGGCAACTTAGTCCTCTTCAAGATTTTTGGAATTTTTGAAGGGAAAATGGAAGCCCCTGGTTTGCACCTTAGGTTTTCATAGTTGTCCGCTTCTGAAACTCCGATATTTGGGCCTGAAAGTGACTTTTAGTGGATGTTTGGACTTTTCAAGAAAGGAATTGTCTTCAAAAAGTCTTCAAACTCTTCAATGCTCTCCAATGTACCTAAATCTATAAACACACAACGAGAGAAAGAGAAAATGTTGATTGTTAGAGTATAGGGGTTTGCCTTGGTCAAACTCCTTTGTAGATAATCAAATCAAATGAAGAAACAAAGTAATGAAACATGAAATAATGGAGCTATTACCTTGTGATGATGATTGATCTTGAGTTGCAGCAATGGAGGATTTAGCCCTTGAGTGCTTCAACAATAATGTCTTGATGAATTAGAATGTAAAAACCCTAGCTTGCTTGAGAAGAATTATGGATAAGAGGTAAGTGAATGAACTAGTTAGAGTTTAGAATGGATGGAACTAGGTCAAAATAAGGGGAAAAACCTTTATTTATAGAATTCATGCCCTAATTTTCCATAAATAACACCATACAGGCCGACCTTAGGGTTTTAGAGACAAAATCTTGAAAGGAAATTATGTTTATTTTGAATTTTTATGCCACATGGGACTAGGTCGCCCAAGGTGGTGACCTAGTCCCCATGGGAAAATTTCATTAGTTTTCAAGGATTAATGTATGATTATTGTTAATTTTTAGTATTGTCTTCTAAAAACACACTAAGATAGGACTTATATGTGTATTAAGGGGTCATTATAGCATAAGAAAGGGTTGATTAAGTGATGAAAAGCCTAGGAAAGAATGAAAATGTTTTACAACACCTTACAACACATTAGCACAAGGAAAAGAAAGGAGTAAAAATAGGTTGAAAAAGGTCCAAAATCCATAGGCAAAGGTCTAAATGAGTGAAAAGTGTCAAAGGCTACACTTTTTAGCGACACAATTCTCAATATGACTCATATAAATAATGTCATGGTTACCTAAAGGGTTATATGTTATGTTAGAAATAAGGAGAGTAAATGAAAGAGTTGAAAATGAATGAATGAGAGAACGAATGCTTTCCAATCTATGACTGGTGATATCAATAGAAGAAATGAAGAAAATTCTCAATGATCCTGAAAAGGATTTTAAGAGAAAATCAAAGGTGAATAAGCTTATGATCAAGGACACTGAGGAATTAGCAAAAGATACTGAGAAAATTCTTAAGGAAATTCTGTTGAAGAACAAATATAACATTATCTCTAAAGAAACTCACGATGAAGATGTTCCATCTAGTCCAAAAGTTCAAAATGTTCGGACTAATATTGATAAAGTGAAATAAGACATGTAATTAAGGACACTCAGGATCCTCTAGATATGGAAGATACTAAAATTCCCATGGAGACTGAATCTCCTAAAGATATGCCAGTTGAAGACATAAAGATTCCCAAATTCAAGCGAGAATCTAAGATTGAAGAAAAGAAGGCTGAGGCAAAGGAAGTTTCTATGAAAGCAAGAGATACTGCAAAGTCAGTAAAGAAGTTTCTAGAAGAACAAAAAGAGGAGTTTGACCCTGAATTGGTTGAAGGTCCTATCAACTTGGCCACTCTATCTCCTATTCAAAAGTTGAAGGTGGCATCATTTGCTCAGACCAAGGCAAGGGAAGAGATATTGAAATATCACATTTAGGACAGTGAGATGCTAAGTCTTGCATCTAGTATCTTGGAGAAGATCATGCCGACACATTTCAAGGACTCATCTAATTCTCCCTTCAATTAGCTAAAGAAACTTATCAACTCTATAAGTACTCACTTTGAGTCTCTTGAAAAGTCAGTTCAGGATAAGGTCCAGAAAGAATTTGATGCAAACACGTTTAGTAGATTGAAGTGTATGATTGATAATGATAAATCCTTATTAGATACCTATGAAAAGGACATTCAAGGTGCATTATCTAAGGGTGGAAATATCTACAAGTCATGCTTATCCTTGTCAAAATCCATTGAGGTCGCTGAGAAGAAAATTAAGGAATATGAGAAACGGTTAGTAGATATTTCTCAAATCTTTGATCCTCTAATCATTTCTATGAGTAATAAAGAAGGACAAATCATATCCTTTCTTGATAAAATTAAAATTTTGGAGCATGAAAAAGATAGAATTATTGAAAGGGTATGTGAGCTCAAAGGACTAATTGGTCCTAAAATGGAGACAATGCTTAATGCATTGAAGGAACTACAAGATGTTATGGCTGTCAGTGATCTGAAAAATCTTGAGTCAGAAGAGATGCATTCCTACCTTTTATGTGGTCACATGACTATTTTGGAGAGTCTCAAAAAGGGTTGGGACACTAGTTTAAGCCTATTGAAGAATAATTTTAAAGACATATTCAAGTCCATGTAAGTTAGAAAAACATGTTTGTACATATACAATTTTGTATGATTTTTGGTATGCAGATTCCCACATTTTCCATTGATGTCAAAGGGGGAGTGTGGGACAGTGAAAAACATCATATTCATCTCAGGGGGAGTTGTAAATAATTTTTTTTTTGAAGTTTTGAGGATAGAAGTGTATTCATGTTGGTACTGATTTTGAAACTTAGTCATTTTTCACTAAGTGTTACCATCAATGCCAAAGGGGGAGATTGATGGAAAGAAACATTGCACAGTTAATCTATGGTTATCATTGATGGAAAACCTAGTCATTAATTCCATTCACACCTCAATAATTTCTTATACCAAAAGTTAGAATGAAGATATGTGTTATCTGTCAAAGCTAAAATAGGGCATCTGACAGAGTTGTGTACATTGACTCATTTATAATTCCTTGTTATCTTTTTGTGTTGTTGATCTTAGGGAATATATTTTCATTTATGAACTATCTTATCTTTGAATCATCAAGGTTCGCACTGATTGGTGTGCAAGTTAGAAGATCCAGTTTATTGAGTTTGAGTCTAATAGCGCAGAAATGCCAACTAAGATGAGTGTAGCGTGTTGTGGATCTTCGAGGGATAATTTTTTTAAGTGTTTCATGTTTGAGAAATTCTATATTGGATCCATAATATGTTTTGGCAGATATTTTTTGATTCGCATTGATAATTGGCTATCGATTGGGCTGACAATTTGTGCATGTCTCATATTTTGTTAAAGCTAACATGAAAATTTTCTAATCTCTAGTTGTGGATATATAATAGATCATTCATATCATTTTGAGACATGATGAAAGAGTTAGAAGAAATATAGATCAATTGTGTGCAGTTTCACTTGAGCAGAACAAAGATTAGTGATTTGAATTAAAGCAAACAGAGTTTCAATAGGAAAATCAAACAAAATGTGAAGAATGCGATCAATGTGCTTAATCAAAACTATAATCAGGCATTAGTAGATTTTATATCATACTTCACCCACTCTAGTTGTCTTTCGGATGTGACTATAAGAAAGTGAGTTTTCTTTTGGGTAGAAATCCTTTCGTATCTGAGCAGTGAGCTCTAGGCAGTGTCCCTGAATGCATGTGCATTCCATTTGTAAACACTTATTTTGAGTATACTCAAATTATGGATTAACCTCCACCATTTTTTTCCCCCTAAAAAGGTTTCCACATAAAAATCCTTGTGTTATGGTTTTGTGGTTGATTTCTTTATGATATTGCATCTTTCTTATGGTTCAATGCTATAAGTGGTATAAATATCAAGTTAATAAAGTTAAATTTTGTAGAACAGTGATTCACCTCCCCCCTCTGAGTGTTCCTTGATTCCAACACTATCAACCTCTCAAGGTGAGAAAATTCACAATTAGGAGGACTTAGGAGGGGGTTGTTTTCAAATTTAAGGGGTTCACCACCAAGAAAATGCTTGGAAAAGACAAATGAACATTCAACCTACAAAATCAAGAAATACAAGCTAAATAATGACATCAAATGATGAAATTAAGCTACACCAAGTTAGGGTATGTGTACCTGGGAAGTTTTTTGATGTGATGAGGATTTTGAAAATGTAAACAAGCTGTCAAAATATTGCTTGGATGACTAAGACACCATTGCTACCATCTTAGTCTCATTACTATTTTTTGGGGAAAACACAAAATCTTCAGATAACGAAACAAAATACTAAAAATCCTCTAAAAAATACCCTGTGGAGGACTAAGACACCACCCTTACTACTATCTTAGTCTCGATCTGAATTTTTGAAAAGTCTGCATGTGGTCTTGAGCTTCCAGTTTTGTAATGGCTTCCTCTCAAATTTGACCTATAGGAGATTTTCCATGAAGATGACAACTTTGCAATGCAACTTTGTAATTTTGGTAGCTTTGCACTCCAAGTGATCTTTAATTGTTCAACCTAGATTTGAAAATACAAACACACAAGAGAGGTAAAACTTGTTGATTGTTAGTGAATTGGGGTTTTCCTTTGTCAAACCCCTTGTAGATAATTAAACCAAATGATGAAATGAAGCATGAAACATGTAAATGATATCACCTTGGATGATGTATTGTGAAGAAAATTTGCAATCTACCATGTAGTGGCCATGAAGAATGTAGATCTTGGGTCCTTGGATTTGATATGAACAATAGTTGGAGATATATCTTCAATGCTACATCCACAATATTGGCTCAATAACATGAATGGATGCAATAATCCCTTGACATGGTGATTGAATCTATATGATGGCTCCAAATTATTAATGAATTTCCCTTGAATGCTCTTGTGAATTCAAATATGCTATTAGGAATTCTCTCACAAAATAATTGGATTGAAATGAGTGAAAGGACCTTGTATTTATACTTAATCATGCTTAATATCTTGAAATTACACAACAAGAAGCCAACATATGAAATCATTAATTAAAGGAGGAAAAATTCCCACCTGAATTTGAAATTCGACCTCAAAAATAATTTGAGGACTAAGATTCCCTTGGTGGCATCTTATTCTCGATGCTAAAATTTTGGGGCACAAACTTCAAAAAGGGACCTGATTGAGAGGTTCCAAAATCAGGGTCCCAAGACCCATGGAGGAAAAAGACGTAGGTGGTGGCTTAGTCCCAATCAACAAATTAGGGAGACACAGACATAGAAATTAAATGATCATTTATGTTTTGATTTTTTTTAGGAATTTCCATAAAAATATATAGTTTATAGGGCTTGTGGATGTAAAATAGGATCAATTAAGCCATACAAAAGCATAAATAAAGCAAGGTGGGCCCCAAAAAGTGTAAAAATGCAAGGGTATTCATTTTACTACACTACAAATATATTTCCTCCCACCACCTCATGAACAAAGTAATATTCAATATCAATATTCTTTTTTCTAGCATGATATAAAGAGTTTTGTGCTAAATCTAGAGTACTTTATATATCACAATACAACACCATGTTCTCATCCTTTACCTTAAATTCACCTTAAATTCTATGAAGATATATTGTCTCCTTTCTAGCCTATCTTGTTACCATATATTGACCTTCAGTAGTAGACAATGCCACCACCATTTGCAAATTTGATACCTAGCTAGTTGCATCTCTAGTTAAGGAGAAAATGTAACTTGTAGTGGAATTTCTCTATTCTCTATCTACACCAAAGTATGCATCCACATACCCATTAACTTGAATAATACTTCCACTATAACATATAGTAGCATTAGAAGTTGCCCTCACATATCTAAGAATCCACTTCATAGTTATCCAATGCTTAGTACCTTGATTTTCCATGTAAAGACTAACTACTCCAACTTCTTGTGCAATTTTTGGTCTAGTGAATGTTGAAACACAATAGTCTATTGAGAGGGGGGAGAATCAATGGATATTAAAATTCTAGCCTTCTTAAAACCTTTGTGTGCAAACTACTTTCTTTAACCCTTAATGTGCAGATGTTAAGCATGTGATACAAAAATATACTCAAGCACACAACACATTGCATAACACATGATATATGTGGAAAACCCTAGATGGGAAAAACAACGACGAGAAATTTTGCTAGGATATAGTATCCTAATCTAGCCTCACAAGCAATGAAGTTCAATTACAATATTATAGGGAACCAACCCAAGGAAGCATAAACTCCCTAATTTAGGAGCTATAAATCCAAAGAGACACCAATCCCTTTCTGTGAGCACCAACTTAGTAGAAATTATCCTACAACCTCTTACAACATTACAAGCTCAAATATGCATATAAAGTGGTTCTACATAAACTTGAAATACATCAATACATACAATACTTTGTTGTACTAATTGAAACTTAAAATTTGATGTTGTAGTTGCAATCTCAATAACACATACCTCTAGTTTTCACTCTCGTATCTACTGCATTCTTAGTTGTACTTCTTTCTTTGTTCACCATAGAGTGCACTCAAAAATTCTCACACAAATCAAACACTTGCAGACTCAACTTCGTCAATAATACCTGATTGTCTTCCTTCTCCATCAACCTACAATCATTACCTTGGATTTCATTACATCATCTAGATCAGCCCTAGCATCCTATTAGGGTTTTCCATCGCTTGCAAACTTCACCAACAAAAATATTTGTTCATTGAGCTACACATAGTCATCAAGACATCTAATAAGTTTTATCATATATTACCATACCTATGCATTGAGCCATGTAACATTTAATTCAATTACAAATAATTTACCTTCATTCTCTCTATCAAAACCATAAAATTTGATTTTGCATTCAATGAGTTCTTTTATCAATATGATCTGATTTGAGCTAATCTTGATTCCTGTTTATGCGATCACCATAGAAATCTTTTCCACTGTTATATGCATCAAATCTCATTTACATTGGTTTTTGGGTACAGTTGAACCAATTAATTCTTCCTCTATGTTGGTTACTAGTCAAAACCATGTTTGCATAGACTTGGCTATTTGAGATCTTCATCTTTTAATCTGAGTCGTTGATCTCTTTGTTTGTGCCATGATCCATTGGCTCTCATTTAGGTTAAGTTTGTGGATTTGTGACATAATTTGGGTGTGAAATTCAAAAAAAAAATTCCTATAATAGGCCATATTGTGCTCACCAAATTTGGAGAGTGCCAAATTTTGCACTCTCCAAATGGCTTTACCATTTAGCGAGCATCAAATTTGGCACTCGCCAAATGGCTTGAATTTTGTAATGAATTAACTTGTGAACTCTTTCTTTTTGCAATGACTTTTGGAATGCATTTTTCTAAACTCTTTCATTTTGTCTTTCTCTACTATAGAAACTATATACATGAAATAAACATTTAATTATAAGTTGAAATTTACATACAAAAATTTAATTTCTTATACTTTAAGTTATATTTCATGTATATAGGAAGGATTTTGGAGAGTGGTTTCAGATCTCTAGGAGTTATAATGAAAATTATAGTTTTTGGAAGATCTTAAAAATTTCAAACTTGGTCAAATTTTAGTAATCAACGATTTAAATTTTAGTAATCAGGACGTCAAATTCTAGTAGTTAGTGGGTTGCATCATCTTTCTCTCTCACTCTCCTTCTCTCTACTCTCTATCTCTCCACTCCCTCTCTCTCTCTCCCTTCCTCCCTCTCTCCCCCCTCTCTCTCACAAACCCCTCTATCTTCTCCCTACATCTACCTCCCTCGCTCCTCTCTCTACTTCTCTCTATCTATTCTCTCTCTACATATCCTTCCCTCTCTACTTATCTTTATCTCCCTTCTCTCTCTCTTTACCTACCTCTCCCTCCATCAATTTGTAACTCACTTATGTATCCCTCCCTACCTCTTTCCCTCACTACTTTATTTCTCCCCTCTCCCTCCCTCTACCTACATCTCTCTCACACTCTCTATCCCTCTCTTCCCCCTCTTTCTCTTTAACTCTCTCCTCTCTATGTCATAATTTTCTCTCCCTCCCTCTCACTCTCTCCTCTCTATCTCGCCACTCTCTATATCTCTCTCTCTCACACACACAAAAACCTCTATCTCCCTCGCTAGAACTCCCTCCCTCCATCCTTCCCTCTCTACTTCTCTTTATCTCTCCTCTCCCTCCCTCCATCCTTACCTCTCTACTTCTCTCTATCTCTCCTCTCCCTCCCTCTCTCAACCTCACCCTCCCTCCCATTCTTTTTGTCTCTCCTCCCAATCTCTCACTATTTTCCCTCCCTTCCCCATCTTTCTCTCTCAATTTATCCTTTTCTCTATCTCATCATTCTCTCTCTCACTTTCACACACACATACCTCTATCTCCCTCCCTACCTCTCTCTCCCTCCCTCCCTTCTCTACTCTCTATCTCTCCTCTCTCTTTCCCTCTCTATACCTATCTCTCCCTCCATAATTCTCTTTCTCCATCCCTCTCTATCTCACCTATGTCTCCTTCCCTACCTCTTTCCTTCTCTACTCTCTATCTATCCTCTCCCTTCCTCTACCTGCCTCTCTCTCTATCTCTCCATACATACCTATCACCCCCTCCTCTCTAAATCACCAATATCTATCTCCCACTTCCCATCCTTCCCTCTCACTCCCTCCTCTCTAAATCACCATTCTCTCTATCCCACTCTCCCTCCTTCCCTCTCTATGTCTCACTTATCCCTTTCTACCTCTCCCTCTCTCAAACCTCCCTCTCTCTCTTTATCTCTATTTCTCATTCTCTCCTTACCTATCTACTCTCTATCTCACCACTCTCTCCATCACACTCTCCCTCCTTCCTACTCTCCCTCCTATCCCTCATCTCCTTCCCTATATACCTACCTCTCCCTCCACTACCTACCACTCTCTCTACCTTTCTCTCACTTCCCCCTATTTCACTCTTACTCTCTCCTTCCCTCTCTACTCTCTTTCTCTCCCCCGTTCCCTCTTTACTCTCTTTCTTTCTCCCTCCTTCCTCTCTCCCTCTCAGAAACACTCACCTCTACCTCCTTGTTTCCTCTCCTTCCAACCCTCCACTCTCTACTTCTCTCTCTCTATCATGTCTCTCTACATATCCTTCCCTCTCTATTTATCTTTATCTCCCCTCAACCTCTCTTTACCCACCTCTACCTCCATCACTCCATATCTCAACTATGTCTCCTTCATACCTCCTTCCCTCTCTATTCTCTATCTCTCCTCTCCCTCCCTCTACCTCTCTCTACTCCTTCCATCTCTCTCTCTCTCACACACACACTCACCTCTATCTCCTCCCTACCTATCCCTCCCTCCCCTCTCTACTTCTCTCTATCTCTACCTATATTTATCTCCCCTATCCTTGTGTTTACCTACCTCTCCCTTCATCACTCTATATCTCACCTGTGTTTCCCTACCTACCTAGGGTTTATGGATTAAGGGTTAAGGGTTTAATGTATAGGGTAGAGGGTGGATCATAGAGGGTTTAAGGGTTTAGGGTTTAAGGGTTGAGGGTTGAGGGTTGAGGGTTTAAGGTTTAGGGTAGAGTTTTGAGGGTATAGGGTTGAGGGATTAGGGTAGAGGGTCTAATGTTATAGGGTAGATGGTATAGGGGTTGAGGCATTAGGGTTTAAGGGTTGAGGGTAGAGGGTAGAGGGTTGATGGTTTAAGGGTTGAGGGATTAAGGGTTTAGGGATTATGGTAGGAAGTTTACTTGGTTTTAAGGGTTTAAGGGCTGAGGGTATAGGGTTGAGGGTTGAGGGATTAGGGTAGAGAGGGAGGGAATGATGGAGGGAGAAGTGAGATAGATAGAAGGAAAGAAGAGGAAGGGATAGAGATATATGAGGGTTGAGGATCTAGTGTATAGGGTAGAGAGGGAGGGAAGGATGGAAGGAGAGATGGAGGTAGAAGTGAGATAGAGAGAAGGAGAGAAGAGGAGGCTGGGAAAAAGATATACGAGGGTTGAGGATCCAATGTATATGATAGAGGGTTGAGAATTGAGGGTATAGGGTTGATGGTTTAGGGTATTGGGTTGAGGGTATAGGGTTGATGATAGAGGGTACTAGGTTGAGGGTAGAGGGTAGAAGGTTTAAGGGTTTATGGTTTAAGGGTTTAGGGTTGAGGATTTAGAGTTGAGGGTAGAGGGTTTAGGGTATATAATTAAATGATTAGGGTTGAGGGTCTAATGTATAGGGTAGAGGGTTTAGGTTTTAAGGGTTGAGGATTGAGGGATTAAGGTTTGAGGGTTAATAATTGAGTGTTGAGGGTTTAATGTATAGGGTAGAGGGTTTAAGGGTTTAGATTTTAAAGGTTCAGGGTCGAGAGTTTAAGGTCGAGGGTAGAGGGTTGAGGGTATAGCGTTGATGGATTAGGGTTGAGGGTCCAACATATAGAGTAGAGGGTATACGGGTTGAGGGTGTAGGGTTCGGGGTTCAAGGTTCGAGGTTGAAGGTAGAGGGTTGAGGGTTTAAGGGTTGGGGGATACAGGGTTAAGGGTTGAGGGATTAGGGTAGATATTTTAAATAATTTTAGGGGTTTAAGGGTTGAGGGATTAGGGTTGAGGGCAGAGGGTAGAGGGTTTAAGGGTTTAGGATTTAAGGGTTGAGAGTTGAGGATTTAGGGTGTAGGGTTGAGTGTTTAAGGGTTTAAGGGTTGAGGGTATAGGTTTGATGGATTAGGGAAGATAGGGAGGGATGGATGGAGGGAGAGATAGAGGGAGAAGTGAGATAGATAGAAGGATATAAGAGGATGGAGGGATAAATATAGATGATGGTTGAGGATCCAATGTATAGGGTAGAGGGTTGAGGACCTATAGGGTTGATATTTTAGGGTATTGGGTTGAGGGTATAGGATTGAGGGATTAGGGTTGAGGGTAGAGGGTATTGGGTTGAGGGTAGAGGGTAGAAGGTTTAAGGGTTTGGGTTTTAAGGGTTTATGGTTGATGGTTTAGGGTTTAGGGTAGAGGGCTAGGGTATAGGTTTGGCGGATTAGGGTTGAGCATCCAATGTATAGGGTAGAGGGTATTGGGTTGATGGTAGAAAATTTAAGGGTTTAGGGTTGAGAGTTTAAGGTTGAGAGTAGAGGGTTGAGGGTATAGGGTTGAGGTTAGAGGGTATTGGGTTGAGGGTAGAGGGTAGAGGGTAGAGGGTTTAAGGGTATAGGGTTAAGGGTAGAGGGTTTAGGGTAGAGGGTTAAGTGTAGAGGGTTTAGGGTTTAGTGTTTAAGGGTTAAGGGTAGATGGTAGAGGGTAGAGGGTTAAGGGTAGAGGGGAGAGAGATAGAGGGAGTGAGTGAGTGAGAGAGAGACCCGAGAGATGAAGAGGGGGTAGGAGGAAGAGACTTGGGAGAGAGATAGGGATGGAGTGGGAGACAGATAGAGTGAGGGAGGTTTAAGGTTAGAGGGTAGAGGGTTTAGGGTTTTAGGGTTAAGGGTGATCCCACAATACTGGTTTACAATTTTTGGGCAAACTGGGCACTGAACTGATTTTTTTTAGCTAAATTTTCACTTTCAGGTTCCTATAGCGGCTAAACCATAAGGAATTTGAAGATGATGCAAACTAGTGATTTGTGATGTTTTTTCTATAGATTATAAATATATATTTTTTCAAAATAATTAGAATCATATTGCACTTCTTTTTCTATGTCCTTCAAAAACTAGATTTTTTTAAAAACAACATTTTTAAGGAGTGGCGCTCACCATATACAACATAACATTTTTTGTATGAAAGATAAAATTATAATTTTTTCAAATTTAGATTTGTAACTATGATATATAGTACTTTCATTTGGTTTCATAGTGTTTTATAAAATATTTTTTCCTTAATCAAGTTTCGAAGTCAAACCAATTACAATTGAAATATAGGTGGACTGTATACAACATAACATTTTTTGTATGTATCGAAATTCAAAAAAAATAATTTAATGGATCAAGGACATCAATACCCAACCTAAACATATTTTTAAAAATTTTATATTGATAATCTGCTATTTTTTCATGTGCAGAACAAAGAGCTTGGTTTTCGGTGAAAAAACCTATTTTTAGTAAAACTAAAAAAACACATACATAATAAAACCAAAACATATTAAAATTCTATTCATTGGATAGCTCGTTTTGAGGAATACCATGATTATTTAAAATAAATTTTAAATGAATTCATTTGATTCCCCAAAAAGTAAATCAAAAGTTATTTTTTATCAGCATTTTGATAAGTGTAAAGGAGACTCCATTGTAGGTATGGTTTTAAAACTAGCGGGGTTCTATCCAAGGGGGTTTGATCTATGGTGGTTTGATCAAACCCTCTTCAATTAAAATCCTTAAAATGGAACCTTTTAAGGATTAAATCATTATATTTTCTAAAAATATGTGATTTCAGCAAAAATCAGAATCTCCCAAAAATTGTAAACCAACTTTGTGGCATCACCCTTAAGGGTTTAGGGTTAAGGGTTAAGGGTAGAGGCAGGAGAGATAGAGGGAGTGAGAGAGAGACACACACATAAAAGAGGGAGAGGAGGTAGGAGTGAGAGGGTTGAGAGAGAGAGAGAGAGAGAGAGAGGGAGGTAGTGGGAGAGATATAGGGAGGGAGGGTTAAGGGTAGAGGGTAGAAGTTTTAAGGGTTTAGGGTTTAAGGGTTAAGGGATTAGAGTATAGGGTTAAGGGTTAAATGGTTTATGGTTTAAGGGTTAAGGGTAGAGGGGAGATAGACCTAAGAGAGGGAAAGGGGATAGGAGGGAGAGGGAGGGAGTGGGAGAGACTTAGAGGGAGGTAGGATAAAGAGTGTTGGGATTTATGCCTCATCTTCCTGGCTTGGACTTCTATTTTTTCTTAGAGCCGTGTTTCTAGCCTTTATCACCCTACCACTGCAAGCTTTCCTTAGTGGCATGGTTGTGTGGTTTATCGCTTTACTATGTGCCACCTTGCTTGGTTTGGTAGTTGGGTGGTGTTAGCGTCCTACCCTGGAGGTCTTCTTCTAGACTTGCGGTGGCGCGGTGAGTGGCGATAGTCGGTGTGGCGGTTACTACCATATCGCAGGGTTCCCTTAGAGGTGGCAAGGTAGTGCGATTGGCGGCACATTGGCAGATCAAGGTATTACCTCTTTACCATGGTGGTTTCATGCTTGTGGCGCAGTGGCGTGGTTGAAGGGCGATGGTTTGGTGACAATTACCGCCTTATTGTGGATAGTGCTTGAGGAAGCCGAGTGGATGGCTGGCGATTAGCATTAGCGATTAAAGCCTTAGCGTGGGTCATGAGAAGTCTCACCGCGGTGGCCATGGTAAGACCATTGGCAGTCTTCTTGGCAGTCACTTCCCTACTGCGAGGTAGCCTGGCAGCTTCCACAGTAGCACAGTTGACCATTAGTGGTCTGGGCTGGCAATCACCGCCTTGCCACGGTTGTCTGGCGGTTAGGGCCCGGTAGCACGGGGCAGATAGAGAATGAGCTTGGGCGAGTTCACCACCACATCGCAGGGTGACTTTGTGATCTCGGTGGTAGCACAAATAAAGTTTGGGTGAGCTCACCACAATACCACTGCTGGGTTGAAAAAACTCGGTGGTAGCACGGTTAGAGGTTGAGGGTCAACATGGTCTCACCGCCATACCATAGTGGGTGTTTGGACTTGAAGTGGTAGCATGGTGGAAGACAAAGGTGATCTCAGAGCTCGACCGTTTGAGCTTGACTGGGTTCATCCAGAGGTCAAAGCAGCAAATGAATATGAAGTCGACATGTGGCTCATCATCAGTATGTTGATTGGCTAGAAGCCAAAACATGTAATGACATTTATTGCAAGCCAAGTTTTCAGCTAAAGATAGGACCCAATTTAGGCAAGGAATTGAATGCTTGGGCAACCTGATGCAAGAAGATCTATTAGTGAATATCCTAATGACAGTTGATTGCTTGGATAGGCAGAATAGGTAGGCACATGGTAAGAGATTATAAATTAATATTGTGTGCATGGTAAAGGATGATGAGGGAAGAGATAGAGGCTGAGAGTGTTCGAATGGTCTTTACCATGAACACTTAGTCTTTCATATCTTCGAAGATGTGAACCTAAGATTCCTATAGGCTAGGTTGGTCATGAGACTGGCTGAGAGAGTCATCTGTGGACCTGAAGTGAATCTGCACAGTATGTCATGTGAAGACATTGTAACTATGTGAAGATTTTGTATTTGTGTTTCTTTCCTTCTCCAAATGGACAAGATGTAATCTCCTAAAGATCATAGCTCTGTGTTTGTATTGTAACTGACTTTTTTTACTGAATAATACAAGTGAGCTAAGTGTTTTGGAGGGTGGGGTTTATTTACCTAAAAATATTTTCCCCACATAAATCTATGTGTCCATATGTTTGTCTTTCATGGTTGTTTGATTCTGTATTCTGAATTTGTGCTTGTGTTGAATCTTCTCTTATGTTAAGCGTTTAATTTTCTTAGAGGATCAATGGGGGATTTATTGTGCCTATTTATGCTTTATGGCATAGTTGTTTGTGTCTTTGAAGTGATAAAAATGAAAATCACTAAGGCACTATTGTCTTAGACATTCGTTATGTGATGAAAGACCCATATCATATCCCCAAAAAGTGGTATTAGAGCTGGTAAAGGGAGGTCGAGGCTTGATGATACTAACAAGTGGTGTCAAAGCCTTCTCTTGGTTATTGAAGTTTTGGGCATTTCTCGTGTGAAGATTTCTTAGCTTGGAAAACTTGAGGAAATCTGGAGGAATTGGTTGGTGTTTGGTCCTTCAATGAGTGGAATTTATTGCTTCTTTCATTCAACACGTAGGTTTGAAAGAGGCTCGAGATGACTGGAGTTGATCATATTGTTGAAATATGGTATGAGGCTCCTGACTCACAATAAATGTTCCTGATACAAAGGCCATGAGATGTGCTTGTGGTTGTGTTGCAGAAAATCATGGTTTCATACTGGGTGTCTATGTGAGAGGCTTCCTGGCGGTATGGAGTTTCTTGTGTTGTTGTCCATCCATGGAGTATTGAGCTTGTGTTGGGTATTCTCACTTCGCAGTGAAGGCGTTTTCTCTATTGCCCTAGTTGCATGAAGGCTATGAAGTTGATCTGGGTGGTCTATAACTTCTGCCTACCCTAGCTCTCTTGTATGCATGTGCATGATTATGGTTTTGGAACTAGTTTGAAATGGACCTTCTGTTCTTTCTTACTTGTAGCTTGCACTCACATGTTTCAGTTTCATGTCTTTGGCTCTGGAGGTTTTTTGTAGATTTTCCTAAAAAGTCTAGGACACTTTTTCATATTTTCTTTTCATTGCTCTGGTTAACCATACTAGTTATGTGCAGACTATTGGGTCATCTAGATGAGCTGTGAATATGAATATGCATGGGTGTTTTATAACACTGTGGTTTTGTAGGTTTTACATGGTCAAGAAAAACTTGTGGTATGTGGAGCTTTTGTTCAGCTATTTTATAGACCCTTGCTTCTAGGGTGTGACTGAATGAGATAGTTGCAGTTCAACATGTTTTGAGGAGGTGTAATGTCTTCTTTGAAAGGGAATGTTGGTATGTGTTTTTCACTTAGCATTCTTGAAGTGTTTCTTGTTGGTTTCCTAGACTATGGTGCTTGAGTTGTGGATGTGATTGGAAAATCAGATTTGTTGCTGATCTGGTGTTTGAGTCATGCTTTTCTACTTTGGTTGTTCTATTTGGTGATCTCAGTTTTGCAGTTTCTAATGCAATGATAGATTTTTAGGTTTCATTGGTTGCATCCATGATTTTTGCAATGTTATAGGATGTCCTTACCTAGATTTTTTCTATGAGACAACTCTAAAGTGGAGTGTCAATATCCATGAGGTTGTAATAGTATGGTGCAGATATGTTAGCTGACCTTGTCTATGGTAACTTATGCATTGGTGTTGTTGTTTTGAGATGAGAGGAGGAATGGCATTTGAGTACCTGAATATTTGGTTATGGACCAATAGCATGTGAATCACAATGTCATGGAGAGCCTGTTACACTCGCTTGTGTAAGCTTTTGATAGTGATGGTGTGGTCTATGTGATCTGGTAATCTTGGTGATGTTCGGCATTGTTGTCCGATGGACATGTTGTCGGTTGTACTTGGAGGTTATTTGGATCAATAGGTGGTCAATCATGGTGCTTGGAAAGCTCAGTCTAATGGTTTAGTGGGAGCTTTAGCACTGACTGTGGATTCATCATTTGGTGATGAATGATCTTCTTTGGTGTTGTAGATGCTTTTGGTGGGACTCTTAGATCCTATTACTGCAAAAGAGTTTTTTTCCATCTACATGGTCACAATTTGAAGGTGTGCAGCATCTTGGAGCCATGAAGGATGTTGGTAGTCTCTGGCTGAGATGCTGGTGGTGCTTGATAGGTGATGTTGGTTTAGAGTTGTGTTTTCTTGATGTCATGTATACTCTTTCTTGTGCATTAGAGTTTTGGCATGTTGCTTTGCTCTTGAGACCATGGATAGTTCACTTGAAGCATAGTATATCCTAAGAGGGATGTGTAAGATCATGGTGTCATGATAAGCTCCTGGTTCAGCTGATTTGGAGCTTTAACAGTGGTCTGGGGTTTCTTTATATTTTGAGTACTTTGGTCATATGTTGGAGGACTCCATGTTAAGTGCAGTAATGCAGTTTGGAGTTAGCATGAGATGACAATTTTTTGGTGCTCATGGATGCATGGAGAATAAGGTGAGGCTGGAATTATTTTGAGAATGTTTTTGGTTACAGTTGAAATTTCAAGTATCCTATACCTTGGTTGAATGCGATTTCAACAAAGACCAATGAGGAGAATGCTCTTAGGTAAGTCATGATGGCTTGTATATCTTGGAGGAGCATCTCTTTCCTCTTGGTCTACTCAGAAGTGAAGTTTATTTGAAATTTATTTTCCCATTATGGCTTTCAGATATGGGATATGCTTTCTCTTTCATGGATATGAATCTTGAGTTGCTATGTTTAAAATTATGGAGGATTCATAATGGAAGCTGGACAACATAGTGTATCTCCTTGTGCTTTTGAGGACTGATAGGAGATATCTATATGGGTTAGTCTGATCTTATTTTGAGATTCTTACATTCATGGAATTTTTTGGATGTTGTTAAAGATTTTCCCTTGGGATGTGAAGAAGATCACTGTCGACACAACTGGCATTTAGAAGTGTATGTAGGATGATGCTACATGTTCTAATTTGTTGTTTCTCTCTATTCTAGTATTTTTCTTCCTGAATATGCATATGAATTTAGATGTATGTGGAGCCGTGGTGTTTCCTTCTTCAGTTAAATATGGAACCTTGGAAGAATGTTGAAGACTTTTGAGAGAAATATTTCTTGTAGCAAGTGGTTGTTGGTTGTGCTTATCTATGTGGATGTTCCTCATAACTACATGGTTTCTTCTTTTCTATGTGCAGGGTTTGGTAGAATCAGTATGCCTGGATCACTTATGATGGTGCTTTGTTTGCACTCATCTAGACAATACCCTTACAGTGGCAGTACTGGACATGTTTAGTCTTTTGATTTGTTGACACATGGTTCTTGTGTTTGCTGATGATGAATGGTTTTGTGATGGTGTGAGTTTACTGACATGCATACCTTTTTGAGGTATGGGTGATTGGATGAATTAGCACGAGCTGTGGGTGGTGGTTTCCCACCACATGGATTTGGTCAGTTGGATGAGAGTAGTTAGTTGTGTGGTTTCTTTTTCTAGCTGATGGTTTTTTCTTATTCTGGAGAATGGTTTATCATTTTGTGTTCGCATTGAGTGCTTCATTGTTGCTATTGTGGTACCTTTTCTTCCTGAAGGATCTCATGCTTGTGTTCCAGAGACTAGTGCATGTACGCCTTGGATTGTTCCTTTTTTCTTATGTTGGATGTTTGGAGTTGTAGCCTGAGATGGTGGACATTTTTTGAATGTCATTTCAGATGTCTTGGTTGGAGCCTTAAAGCATGGTGGTGGTCCTTGTTTGTGTTTTTGGAGGAAGCCAATAAGACTTTGTCAAGTGGGAGATTATTGGAATTTATGCCTCATCTTCCTGGCTTGGACTTCTATTTTGCCTTGGAGCCCTATTTCTGGCCTTTACAACCATACCGCTGCAAGCTTTCCCTGGTGGGGTTGTTGTGTGGTTTACCACTTTACCACGGGCCACCTTGCTTGGTCTAGTGCTTGGGCGGTGTTAGTGCCCTACTATAGAGGTCTTCTTCTAGACTGGCATAGGCATGATGAGTGGTGATAGTTGGCATGGTGGTTACCGCCATACCGTAGTGTTCCCTTGGAGGTGGCGAGGTAGTGTGATTGGCGGCATGTTGGTGAAGAAATGTATTAACACCTTACCATGGTGGTTTCTCATTGGTGGTGTGGTGGCACAGTTGAAGGGCAGCGGTCTGGTGATGGTTACTGCCTTACTATGGACGGTGCTCGGGAAAGCCACGGTGGTTGCGGTGGATTGCAGGCAGTCAATGTTAATGATTACTACCTTACCCTAGTTGATGAGAAGTCTCACCACGGTGGCCATAGTAAGACCATTGGAGGTCTGCTTGGTGGTCACCGCCCTATCGCGAGGTCGCCTAGTAGCCCTCGTGGTAGCATGGTTGACCGTTAGTGGTCTGGGCTGGTGGTCACTGCCTTACCATGTATGTCTAGTGGTCAGGGCCTGCTAGCATGGGACAAATAGAGAATGAGCTTGGGTGACTTTGTGAGCTCGGTAGTAGCATGAGTAAAGTTTGGGTGAGCTCGAGTGAGCTCACTGCAATACCATAGTTGGGTAGACCGAGCTTGGTGGTAGTACGATTGGAGGCCGAGGGTCGACATGGTCTCACCGCCATACCGTGGTGGGTGTTAGGACTCAGAGCCATAAAATGGTGGAAGAAAGAGGTGAGCTCGAAGCTTGACTGACTGAGCTTGACTAGGTTTGACCAAAGCTCAAAGCAATGAACAAATATGAAGTCGACCCATGGCTTAGTGTTGAGAAGTTGATTGGCTAGAAGCCAAAACATTTTATGATAGTTATTACAGACCGAGTTTTCAGCTGAAGATAGGACCCCATTTAGGCAAGGAATTGAGTGCCTGGGTGACCCAATGCAAGAAGATTTGTTAGTGAATATCCTAATGATAGTTGATTGCTTGGATAGCCAGAATAGATAGGCACACAGTAAGAGATTATAAAGTAATCTTGTGTTTAGGGTACAGGATGATGAGCAAAGAGAGAGAGGTTGAGAGTGTTTAAGAGGTCTTTATCATGAACACTTAGTTTCTGAGATCTGAGAAGATGTGAACCTGAGATGCCTAGAGGCTAGGTTGGCCATGAGACTGGCTAAGAGAGTCATATGTGGACCTGAACTAAATCTGCATAGTATGTCATGTGAAGACATTGTAACTATGTGAGGATTTTGTATTTGTGTTGTTTGCTTTCTCCAGATGGACAAGATGTAAGCTCCTGAAGAGCGAGATTTGTGTTTGTATTGTAACCAATTTTTGTTACCGAATAATACAAGTGAGCTAACTATTTTGGAGAGGGGTTTTTTAACCAGAAAAGGTTTTCCCAACATAAATCTGTGTGTCCATATGTTTGTCTCGCATGGTTGTCTAATTCTGTATTTTATATCTGTGCTTGTGCTGAATCTACTCCTATGTTAAGCATTTACTTTTCTCAGAGGATCAATGGGGGATTTACTGTGCCTATTACCGCTTTATGGCATAGTTTTTGTGTCTTTGAAGTGATAAAAATGAAAATCACTAAGGTTAAGGGTAGAGCGGAGAGAGTGAGAGAGAGATACCTAAGAGAGGGAGACGAGGTAGGAGGGAGAGACTTGGGAGGGAGAGGGAGAGAGATAGAGGGTAGAGGTTTTATGTTTTATGGGTTAAGCATTTAGGATTTAGGGTTAAGGGTAGAGAGTTGAGAGATAGAGGGAATGAGTGAGAGAGATACCTGAGAGAGGCATG